>JAVQJS010044267.1:0-11789 GCA_036024795.1 Galaxias rostratus | reverse complement strand
CCCCCCCCCCTTTTACTCAGAGTCTTGTCAAACCTTGTCATCCGTTGGTTTGAAGCGCCACTGCAGTATTTGACCTTCCTTCAGCCTTTCCACTACCTGTCTGTGTATGTGTTGGTCTGCGTTTGCCTGTTTGCTTCCTGATCCTTAGAGATAGTCTTTCAAGCTTTTACAGCTAATGGTACCGCAATGGTGCGCCGGTCAGATAGATGAAAAACTCACCTCACTATTACTACTAATGACATTTCAGTCTCACAGTGGCACACTGGTGGTACGTGCTATTTTAACAGTTTGTGAGTTTTAAGCTATTTCAACATAGCACATTCACTTAGAATCCCTGCAGCACATCACGATAACTCATATATTCTTCCAATGTAATGAAGTTTAAGGTACGCAGTAATCTTTGTTTGGTGTTTGTGTGTGTCTTCTTCTTGACCTTTGTGTGTGCTACAATGAGGGGACTTCCCTGCTCATGAATCATAAACATATTCAGCTCGCTGTCCAATGTTGAGAAAACCCCGTTACGGTTGACCTGCGACTTTTCACCTCACAAGCTACCTCCTGTGACATAACATGGCCCTTTGAAAGATGTCATACTGGGCTTAAAAAACAGCGTCGATAGCAGACATGCAAATACGGAACAAAATGGATTCCCTTTGATAATGTGTGGTGCTGTTAATCAAAGGCATTGTAAAAAAATATTGTCATCACCCACCTCCTTTCAGAATACATATAATTTCCACTTCTTTAACAACTATTCACATGTGTATTGTAGACCATTATTTTATACAATATTATATACAACACTCACGTACACACACACACACACACAGACACACACACACACACACACACACACACTTCCCTTTGAAGTGTATCCTATGTGCATATCACCAAACTATTACTCAGAACCAACCATGACACACCATTGATGTAGTCCAAAACCATTTGTAGTCCAAAACCAATTAAAGCACAGACCAAAGTACTTCTGCATGGCTGTACAGTAGTGAATTGCAAATAGGTGTGTAAAGCGTGAACCAGGGCAGCATAGGATTAGAACTGAGCTATCCCAGTGAACCAAAGTGTCCGAAACATTACACACTCACTCGGAGCACAAGAGGAGACAAAGGAAACACCTGACTAATGTTATGGTGGAGACCTGTGTGTGTGTTCTTCAAGCAATCAAAGCGCTTGTCTTCTACATATCACAATAACAGGAACTTTTCATTTTTGAAAGCCTAGCAATTCGTTTAAGTGTTTTTACGATGCCTTGCAGAGATGGAAAGGATGAATGCGTAATGTGTTTGCGTGTGAGCGTGTGATGTTGTTTGTCGACGTTAGTGATCGATTGATATATTTAATTTTACCACATCTCTGTACAAACTACTTGAAACTTCCAGAGCTTTAATGAAACACACTTTGGCGGAAATTTAGCGACAGTGTGACCTTTCTACACTGTGGAGAAGAAAAAAAAACATAACACTCATCATTTATCCGTAGTGGAAGAAGGCTGTGATGACAATTATTTTCAATCCCTTAAATCCATTGAGCTTTGCATGTCTGCTTATCTGCCCTGCGGGGATAAACAAAAACATTACAGAAAAATTTCCAACAACAGGGAAAATCTTCTCTCAAAATCAAACCAAAAAGATACAAATGTCTTTCCATTGCACTCCTTTTTGCACTAGTATTGACCCATCATTAGTTCACTTGAGGTTTGTTTTGACAAGAGGCCAATGATCACACACAGATAGGTATGCAGACTGTTATGTGGCCTACTCTGTACCTTTAAGTTGCTCTGATATCTAGTGTTGCCATACAAAATGGACACATTCATTCATTTATGCAGGCTTTAAGAGTCAACTGGAGTCATGGGTGGACCACCTGGTCAGTTTTGGTTTTGGTCCGTGTCATAGTAACTCATACACAAATCACTATCTTATCTGTTAGACTTGGTTAACGAATATAAGGGATTATATCATTTTTAGCAAGGGCATGCACTTGCAATTGTAGCCCCTAGGCTCCTCAGCAGTTGTAGTGGTTGAATATCTTTTCTGTGAAGCACGGAACCTGACCATGGGGGACACAGTACCAAAAGACAGGCTTTGGGACTTTCATCTCTCTATCGTTATGAATGAAAAACAAAGGCTTGGGTTTTGAAAGTGTAGAGTAAGTATACTGTAATTGTGCAATACATTATAAAAGGAAGAAGAAAAAAAACACGGATTGGTGCTTTGAAGAAAAATAAAAAAGATTGAGTTTTTTTTTTAAGGGTCCTGTTACCATTCTTTAGATGAAGTGAACTGTGTCAGAATAATTACATTCTGATTTGTGTTATTTATTTCTTGCATGCTTTCCTCCCCATTGCTATTCCCCTCCTCTTTAACTTTTCGCTCTGTTGGATGTGTGAAGCTGTAAAACATTCTAATTCAGGTTATTGTCTGTGTTGAGCTATGTACTGTGTAATTAAAACAATGAAATTAAATATGAATCATTTTCAGGACTCTTTATTATATATATAAACGTGATGTGTCTAGTATCTCACCTACCCAACATAAATATGTCTACAGGTCAAGCTACTGGTCTACAGTATCAAGATCTAAAGTGTATAAAAAGTGCTTAGCAAACCAACTACGTTTACAGGTTAAGATGAGTTAAGATTAAAAAATGAAAAATTAATCTAAATGAATATAAATTTAAATTGATTTAATTGGACATGTTCTTTATTAAATGTGGCATGTGGTTGGTTAGATGTATTTTCTTTCAATTTAAGGTCAGGCTTTACATAAATGTATGTATGTATGTAAATACATAATACACACACACACACACACACACACACACACACACACGAATGAATGGATTCAATGACATGCACTTTATTAAATGCGGTATGTGGTTGGTTAGACGAGTTTTTTAAATTTAAGGTCAGGCTTTGAACACTAGCCATGGTACATTCGTCGGCCCTTATTTATAACAATAAATATGAAGTGCATGTCCAATTTAATCCATTGACTTATCGATATATATAGTTGTCTCTGTTAGATCAGTTTCTGATCAATCAAGCAGCAGAGACCTCTAAGCTTTTCCTTCTCACAGGTGACAGTAATCACAACTCATCAGAGCTTTTTGATTGACAGGTGAGTCACCTTCTCACCTCAATTCTGTGCAAAGATGCTCTTATTTTGTATTTAAGTTTAAATGTATTTAAAAAGAGCTTAGATGTTACTTATGAGGTTTACACAAACGTAACAATACACTTACCAAAGGTAAAAAAAAAAAATCGATTACATTTGACTGCGTCCGGCTTGTGAAGGAAGTCGCAGATTGGCTTTGGTGGGTCCGCACGGCAGGCATGTTTGGAGTCTGATCAGCAGTGAACATGGCGGAAAATCAGAATATTCTTGGCTACCTGGAAGGCGAGCCAGGTCGGGAGCATTATGCCGAGGACCCGGTATGTATATTCGCACGTTGTCATCTTGTTTAGATGGCGAACATCATGCAAGGTGCAGTATTTTTTTTCTCTCCCTACCGAAATGGGGACGTGAAAGGCACGTAGACTTCGAGGAGGTCTGAAACGATGCTGTACTTGACTCAGAGCATTTTCTATTTCGAGACAATGGTAGAACTGCCCTGTCTCTATGTTGCCTGTATGAATTTGTTCATGTTTCAAATGTAAAAATAAGGTGGCTTGACACTGCATGGGTAATATCTGGCGCGCGTGCGCACAGTGCGCAAAAACTTCATTTCCATCATGTAGGCTCCTTGGGCACACACGGCAATCTCACCGCATGCACAATCTAAATCGAATGCTTTTGAAAGGCCCTAGGTGAGCACAACGAAAAAAATGTAAGCCGTAAAATGTCACATGAAGGGAGCATTGTCTTCATTTTGGTTGTGATGGTGCATGATTGTGCATTATGCCAAAGCTTAATTTAAAGTGATTTCTGTCTTTTTGTCCTCAAGGAGCTTGCCGCTATCAAGGCCAGGGTGCTAGAAATGGAGATGGATGAAGAAGCAGAAAGAATGAGGGAAGAGGAGCAGTGTGAGGCAGCTGAGAGGCAGATGCTATCCAGCAGCCCTCAGGCAGGTGAGGCAGCACATAGACATGGCCCAGCCAGCAGCCCTTAGGCCAGTGACAGCACCTAGACAGGTCACAACAATTGGTATCTAAGCCAGGAATCCAGCATATAGACAGGTCTTGGACAGTCCTGCTTCAACGTGAAGTTGCAGGAAACCCCTTTTCCAAAGGCTCCAATCACAAATTTGATGAGAATTGGGAGATTTAGAATGGAAAGTGTCACTTTGCCTAAACAGGGGATACACATGCATACACTATTTGTACCTGGCACAACTCTCTGATTATTGTATTGCGCCCATATCAAAGTCGAGTCAGGTGTGCTTGGTAGCTTTATCCCAAGGCTGGCAAAGGTAAAGCACATCTGGCCCACATCTGAGCCGCATCCCGTCACCGTGGTAACGGCGGCAGCCCTCACATTGTGGCTCATCACTGCCCAATGAGACGGAGCGGGGAGCCGGAGAGTTCCAGAAGGGTCCTTGACAACCTCACAGCCCCCGCAAGCAGTCTGTCCTCTTTTTGTGTTTCCCCTTCTTTTCTACTTGGTCACATCCTCCTTTTTCCAACACTGTAGGATAAGAAGAGTGTGGGCTTTTATTCTCTTGACACTTTGCATCAGATGTTTTTGGTAGAAGGGACCTGCTTCTTCAACACTGTGAAAAAGTAGTCTCTGTTTCGAGGTTCATCATTGAAATGGAGCGTCCCTGTTTTAGGTAACGTGTGCACAGGTTAGTGTTCGTTTAATGGATGGTACTGTTCTCTCGCTGTTCCCCTTACTGCAGGACTGTTCTACACGATGACCCACGAGGAGCGGATAGACGCAGACAACAGATCCGTCTATGTGGGCAACGTAAGGCCAGCTCATCCTTTCAGTTCACTTTGAACAGTCGCTCTCTTTCCCCTCGTCGGCTGCGCAGTGCATGGCCATTCAGCCCGTTGACATCCGTCTCTTTCCCCTTGTCAAGGTGGACTATGGTGCCACAGCGGACGAGCTGGAGGTCCATTTCAACGGCTGCGGTCGGGTCAACAGGGTGACCATCTTGTGTGACCGTTTCTCCGGTCATCCTAAGGGGTGAGCAGAGGGGCCACACGGCACCAGACCACAGTAACTCATGTCGTGTTACCTTTCACCTTCACACGTTGCTGTTCTGGTGTCAGCAGATTGAATCATTGTCCTCTGTACCCCTACTTTCTTTCCCTGCACCTCTACTTCAGCTTTGCCTATATTGAGTTTGTGGATCGAGAGTCGGTGCCATCAGCCGTCGGCTTGGATGAGACCATGTTCAGGGGTCGAGTCATAAAGGTTTGTCTGAAGCTCTAGTCCTACCTTAATCACTGATCAGATCCATTAGACATAGAATACAATACTGTAAGATTGTTTTCTTTAATGTTAGACTGGCTCTAAAAAGTGGTGTCCAATTCATCTGTTATTGGTGCGTTTAAAGTGATGTGTATGTTTGAGCTGTTGATGCCTCCTTTCTCCAGGTGATGCCGAAGAGGACCAACATGCCAGGCATCAGCTCCACCGACCGAGGGAGTCACCGAGGGGGGCGGTCCCGGGGCAGAGGGTTCCGTCCTCCCCGTTACCACAACAACAACCACAACAACTTCCAGGGCCGGTTCCGCTACCAGACGGCCAGGCCACCCCACCCGGTGCCCCATCCGTACTACGGCGCACCCCCATTGGCCAAAAGACAGTGGGGGCCCCCGGAATATCGCGAGCAGAACCCCAAGCGCTACCCTTGCCTCCTCCTCATCACCCCACCGTCAGAGGAGTCGGGGCAGGCTCCCAGCGGACACCACTACCCCCACCAGCGCTAAAGCGGCGCGCTCCCACAGCCCAACGACTGGTCTGCCTGTCAGCAGCAACACGAAGAGACTGAACGGAGGGACAATTATCACGACATGGCGTTGGATTATGTTTGTCGCCGAGTTGAGTATTTTCTATGTGACAAAGGTCCGATTGGAAAGAACGTCCATAGGCCAGCTTCTCTTTGGTCAACCTACTTTCCCCTGTCTCCTGGCACCCTTTCAACACTTACACAAGTGTCTCATGTTGCTGAGATCTTCTCCAGCAATAGAAGCAGGTATAAATAAGAATTAGACTGGACTGTCTCTCTGTTGTGGCACGCTAACCTTAACCATTCAGCTGGGTATTCTCCTATTGTAAAGGACTTAGATGGGCCTAGTGTAGTGTTTCTGCTTCTTACATGCAAGATTGTGCCTTTATGTGCATTTTATTTACAGTTATTGTTTCCAGCTCAAGAATTGACCAGACAAGCCTTTGTAAGGATGTGGAGTTACAAGCATGTTAAATGTGATGTGTGAATGCACGGGACTTTTTTTGATTAAATGGTAAGCCTACGCCTTATCAACCTTTTTCCTTACTTGTCAATGAAGAATGAGGTCAACTATTGCAATGGTCTTGGTAGAAATCTTGTTGTATATAATTTGCCCAATGTCTTTTGCTTTAATAATAAATAAATGATCAATGAATTGGGCCTTTACCCTCGTCAGGTGTTTTCTTATCATAGATGCTTGGCCTGTACAAAGTTAAACTATTCTACTGAAGTCCAGTCTGTACTGAAAAGCAAGCGGTATACACTCAAAATGCACCACATGGTCATAAAGCTAACACTTTCACCTTGATGGCATGATCGAATGTAAGATCTATGGGGTAATAGTAGCAGGAGATTAATGTGAAACCCTTTTGCACAATCTCAGAACTATGCTTTAATATGTTGAACCAATGTTAGGGAATCATCCACAAAATATCCATACTGTATTTTTATGTGGGACAACATTTTTTTTTGTTGCATCTGAGCCAAGTAAAAGTAGGTTTTGGTCAAAATTGAATTAGGTCTTTGCTGGTAAAACCACAGATGCTATGTACCACAACAATATTTCATTACATATTTATTTTACATAACAGGCAACATGAAATAAGCAGTCAGATGGATATATACAAATAATTGTAAGTTAGATAATCATCCAGTTTGCACCATCATTCCTGATACTATGCTGTCAAATGCCCTGGGGAAGACAAAATGTGGCCGATTAGATAAACCGTTTGTGGGTAAAATGGGTTTACAAAAAAATTCTATGCAATGTCCTGTTCTCGGGCTATTTTGTACCTGAGATATCTGGTAAGTCTTAGCAAATACACATTCATCTTTGAACCGCAATGACTTGCTAGAATAGAAGACAAACTCACTTTGACTGAATAGACTCTCCTGGATTATAGAAAGGGTTGCACATCACATCCGTAAAAGTGTTGTGTAATTTTCGGAACATCTAAAACAAAAGAACGATCAGTTCAGTAAACCATACTGCAATTTGACCCAAAACATTTTTAGAACCATATTTTTAACAGAATCAAATAGTCCAATGCTGTCGATTTACACTTCTGATCTCATTATCTCGTAGTGACGTGTTTGACGAGTCAACCACAATCACAAACTTCACTTTGGAATTGGTCACGTAGCCATATCTAATGTACAAGTTAAAGACATTAGACTTTATTCTCAGTAAATGGCTAAAAGATTGCCTAGCAAATAAACACATGTATATATATACATAGTATGTCATCTTGATTTTTTATTAATGTTGATACATTTCTTATAGGCCTACTCTATAGTCGCCCAGGAAG
This sequence comes from Galaxias rostratus, assembly GCA_036024795.1. Taxonomy (NCBI): domain Eukaryota; kingdom Metazoa; phylum Chordata; class Actinopteri; order Galaxiiformes; family Galaxiidae; genus Galaxias; species Galaxias rostratus. The sequence goes on along the minus strand of JAVQJS010044267.1, from coordinate 4,065 downwards.
GATACACTTTGTAGTCTTCTGTTGGGTAGAGCAGTCCCAGGTAAAGTTCTCTCTGGTCTGCCATGGCTTTGCTCACTGATGAGATCTTCTCCTCCACCACGTCTAAGGAGGTGTGCACGGTGTAGTGGAACTTCAGTTCATTCTGTGTGGGAACACTCCGGATGTACAACGGGTAGTTCTAGGATAGAACACATTAAAGGACAGGATCAGTGTGATATTTCTCAACAACAACAACAAAATGGCACATCATTATCTGAAAGTTTAACGTGGTTCCTGTTAACTGCGAGCAACACAAATACTTGCTTTTTATCACTGCAGTTTTTCTATTTTTCATAGAGAAACAGATCTCAACGGATTTGTATAGATTTTTTCTCCTTTTGTATTGGTAACATGCCGATCATATTCAAAACACACATTTAATTTGTAACAATGCAGTTAAAGATACAGCTATGCCTTTGTATTACATCACATTCATATAGCAGGCACTTTTATCCAAAGCGACTGACACAAATTGTGCCCACAAAAAGATGATGATAAAAACTACAAGTCAGGTAGAAAACATAAGTGCAGCCAAAACAAGTGAGTCTTCAAGTTTCGGCAGATAATGAACAAAGATGTTGCAGTCCTAATGTTCGTGGGGAGGTAATTCCACCACTGAGGGACAAGGATAGAGAAAAGTCGGGAACGAAGTGCCAGACTGTCCCTTCCACGGAGTAAGGGGCAACGAGACATACAGAGGTAGAGTGCAGTGCACGGGACGGAATGTAGGGTTTGAGCCTACGGTGATTAGTTCAACTAAATATTCCAAACCAAGATGTACCATGTCTATGTTTCTATGTGCAGTGTGTCGCACGTTCAATGTTGTCTAGACTGTAGGCAAGAGAAAACTCCCGAGGTTGACATCGAGTGAGTGAATTGCCCCCGCTCTCAAAATCCATTGATTATTATTATTACAACAATCACTTAACAAAATAGTAAAGCTATACATTTAATGCTAAAGGTCAAAATGGCCTGTAAACATTGGATCTGTCTATTCTAACGCCGATATTTACCTCCTTTGCGATCACTGCTAAGCAAACCGCCATGTTGAAATTCTGTGCTGTCATACATTTACCACGTGACCATAATAAGGAAGATCATCAGTTTTCTTTATTGTGATATTATAGTTATGCATTAAGCCCAATGTAGTGTGTATCACCTATTTGGCAATGGGTTGCTCGCACTTTATTTAAACATTTATATATTTTAAAAAGATATTAAGGTGTGCTATTTCTCCGCTGGTCACCGCAACTAACCTATATGCGCAGCTTTTGCGGACAGAAACGTTAATGAAAGCAAACATGGGCAACTCTTCAGACACTTCCTTCTTCTGTGGTCACATGATTCCACCCCTTGAGTGTCACTTCTGCCACTCTGCAATGCATGCGTTGTTTTTCTTTCAAACTTTGATACTCTTATCAAACTATCTTTTATTATGTGGGTGTTTGTCAGAGAAGCCAACAAATACCGCTCCAAACATTATCATCATGCTTATGGATGACGTGAGTTATTTACTATGGTTTGAACGTATAGGCTGAAATTGAATAGTTAGAGGAACTTCTACGGCTATCCGCATTGACCAGAAAAAAATCTTCCCTGCTGACATCCTTTGGTGTCAGTATGCCAGCCTCTGTTTTCTTCAGGTTTCAGCTAACGCAATGTGTGGTCTACTGATGGCTGTCTCTGCTGCTGATGTAAATTAGGCTAGATTCAACTTTATTGTTATTGTGTTATGGCACCGAGTAGGTCTTGCAGACAACGAATGCAGTTTTGTATAGAACCAAAAACAAATACACGGTAGTGCAGAGTATATGCGTATAAATATCAAGGGGCACTACTATGATTATGCTATGGTGTAATGTACGGTACTAATAGTACAGTGCAGGTATAGTTGGAGGTAGACAAGTGTCTAAATATGAATTCATTAGCTGATTAATATACACAGTAGTATAGAAAAAAGGGAACTATTAATTAGCAATACATTTGATGTAGTTGGTAGGTGGCCAATAACATGACAGTCAGCACCCAAATAGTGGATGTATCAATGGGGTGCATAGTTTAATGACACAAAGATGATATTGTGCGTGTGTGCTTTTGGCTTGAGTGTATTATAAACTGACTGGACTGTATAACTGGTCTGAAGTGCCCACGGATGGAGATCACCACTGACACGTTTGCCCGTCTGGTCTGCAGATGGGATGGGGGGACCTGGGGGTGTTGGGCCAGCCCTCTAAGGAGACCCCGAACCTGGATGCCATGGCTGCTCAGGGCATGTTGTTCCCAAATTTCTACACAGCTAATCCGCTCTGTTCCCCATGTAAGTCATCCTCACTGGCCAAGTTGACTTTCATTGCATGACTTTCCCCACCAGTCATGTAACATTGTTTAAGTGTGGTTTCATTATATTTGCTTTTCATATACTGTTCTGTGCAAACGTTTTAGACCGGTGTGAATTCTTCAAAGTTAGAATAAAGGCAACACATAAAAATAGAAATTGCAATTTTTTTAATCAATTCATTAAACATAAAATGAGGGAGAAGCATCTCTATCAAATCGACATTTGGTGTGACCACCCTTCGCCTTCAGAATAACATCCCCTGCCTCAAACAAATGACGTACTGTGTATAACAAATTGTTTCAACAAGATGTATGCTTTTGCAGTCTGCTCAATTTCAACCACAGCAACAATAAGTTCTTAGAGAATGAAAGTAGGAAGTGCAGTTCCACACTGATGTAGCCTATCTGGGTTGATGACAGGGAGATTTAGTGGTGGGGGGTGGGTCCAGTGCCAAATCCCTCCAAAATCCTCATGAAGCAGTTTTGATGCATAAATCAAGGCTGAGCTGTGTGCACTAGTGCGATACAGAGAGACAATTCATTATGATTATATGGGGATTATTACGCTATCAATATTGGAATATGCTAATCATACCTAATTTTTGCATTTGAGTGAACTGGCTATGCAAAAGGAATCCACACTTTTTTCTCGTTATAATTAATATTTTAACTAATAAGGATTATTCAATTACCTTCAACGTATCTTTGGAGGGTGTGTACGATGTGGAAAAGCAAGTGAATGACACCTGGCTCTTTGCATGCACACCAGGCACTGGGGATTAGCAAAAACACGCCCTGATCCCTGATAGGAAATGTATTTATTAGTTATGAACTGAGAAAATATAGCTTAGGACTTAACAACACCCATAGAAAGCTTTTATCATCTGCTCTGTGTCCTCCATTGGATTTTTAAGCGGTATCTACTTATTTTTTGGTCATTATTATCTCTATTTTATCTGGTTGGCCACTCACAATGGCAGGTGTGTTTTAGTGTGTGTTACTCTAGTGTGTGTTTATTTGAGTTTCTCTCTCCGTCTCTCCAGCCAGAGCTGCCCTTCTCACTGGCAGACTACCTGTCAGGAATGGTTTCTATACCACTAATGCCCATGCCAGAAACGGTACCCTTCTTATTAATCTCTCTCTCTCTCTCTCGCTCTCTCTTTCTTTCTCGCTCTCTCTCTCTCTCTCTCAAATACATCAACAACTGTAATAACAATTGCCACCATAAATGTTCAATCAAAATATGATCTATATCTTTCTCCTTGTCGATTTTTTTACCACATAGACATCCTATATTTTTAAGATACTAACATGGCAGTGTTTATTTGAAAATGATTTGATGTCGGCTGTGTTCACCTGTTTTGTGTCTCCCGACCCCTCAGCGTATACACCTCAGGAGATAGTGGGAGGGATCTCCAAAGATGAGATTCTTCTACCGCAGATGCTGAAGAAAAAGGGCTACGTCAGCAAAATAGTCGGCAAGTGGTGAGTACCACAACTTGAAAGTGAAACTTTGGGCAGGACAGGATATTGTTTTTAAATGTTTTCCATTCAATTAAAGGGTGTTTTAGTGTGTGTGTGTGTGTGTGTGTGTGTGTGCGCGCGTGTGTGCGCGCGTGTGTGCGTGTGTGTGCGTGCATGTGTGTGTGTGTGTGTGTGTGTGTGTTTCAGATCCAGTATCTTTGGGGA
>JAVQJS010044260.1:0-20848 GCA_036024795.1 Galaxias rostratus | reverse complement strand
GCTTGCAATGACTCATACTCGCTAAGGTGGAACAAGTGAACTTTTTTTTTTTTGTAAGTCTTGCATATCTTAGGTACATTCACAAAAACGTCAAGAACAAGGTAAAACAAGCTTAAAGCTTTGCAGTGGAGTTAATTCAATATTTGTTGTTCTACAGACGACATTGTGTTTATTATGTCGATTGCAATATTTGTTCAACCGACAAAATTAAACAACACTGGCTCACCTGCCTAGCCTAAGACAAATCGTCTCACATACAGTATCACCGGACCTTGACAAAAATAGCGTACACCCTCTGCACTGGGGAATAATTGAGTTAAATGAGCGAGGGGAAGATTACGCTCTTGATTAACTCTGCGGAAGATCCGGAAGGGACAATTCTATGAAGTAAAACAAGGAGCTTAATAGGCATTTACAGATATATATGGGGATGTCTGTTTGTACTACCTTGGCCTTTCCTTTGCTGTAACACTTGCAGTTGGCCTATAATAAATATCTCTCTCTCTCTCTCTCGCTCTGTGTGTGTGTGGCTGCATGCAGGTGGGAAACAAGCATGTCGACACTGCTAGACCTGAAGAGCAGTGTGATGAGACAGGTGCAGAGGAGCCAGTCTCTCAGGGGCAAAAAGGAGCCACCACCCGCTGCCAGCAGCCCCCTCACACACTGTCCAGACCTGCTACCTCGTGGGTGAGTCCAACTGTCACGTTATCACACAAACACATATTCTCAGTCTGAGAATTTTGTATGTGTTCTTTGCTCAAAATTACATATTACATATGAGCAGTTTTATGTTGATAACTTTGTTGTTGTGTTATTTTGAGAAAATGCAGGCGTCTTTCCGTTCCAAACCAATTTGTCGCATGACGCCGCATATATCTATTAGTGTAAGTTGACTCACTAGTGCGAAGAGTAGCCAGCCCTTGTTTCTTCATAGGATAATGTACAACCGAATAGTAGTCTCCCTTTTCTCATGTACGACTTTGATTCCATCGATCTCACACAGTTTTATTAGTTATTATTAGTTAAGTGATTATGTTCGTTTTGACAATGAGATTGCCTTTTTTCAACTTTGCTTGATGGCGCTATATCATGCTTTTCTCAATCAATTTAGTTCTTACAATTTAAGACCAGTAATAGATAATAGTGGTGACATGTCATCGATATTTCCCAAAGAAATGAAAGGGCCGATAGTGCAGTTGAAGGGATAATATCAAGCATCAGCTTGATATAACGTACGTCTGCCAGTTGCTCGTGAAATTTTCTTTTTTTAGAAGCCCTCTCAAAGACCCCGTATAGCGTAAACATTCTTGACAACTGAATGTGCTTCTTGTGACTGGCACCCTCGGACATGTTTCTAGAATACCTGGTACAAGCTGATTTTCCCAAAGGATGTGTAGACCATCTCAAATGCCATTGGCCTCGTGCATTGGCAAACATTTTTAAATTGGTAACAGTGTCTGGTGGCTCAGTCTACAATCAGTGTTCGAATTACGAGGAGTCTCGGAGGGGGGGGGGTAAAAGTGTTGATCATTGTACTCAAAATCACAGATTGCTACACGATGCATGCTACAATGCATTGTGTTTTCTCACTTTCACCTATGACATTCAGTATTGGTTTTGATGGCTACATTTTTTTTTAACCATTGAATTGTAGCATTGTACACTTACTACTACCTTTACCATGGTACTTAGGTACTTCTGTTACCACTGATCACGAGCAGCTCCTGTTACTGATGAATCCTCATTCCGGCACTTTTGAGTATAGTGGTGTTGACTTTTTGAGTGACACCTAATAATCAAATGTTTGGCACTCAAAAATACAAATCTGTCAGCAAACAGCTGTTTGATTTTTTGGGGCTTTTTTAAAACTATCACGATGTCAAAGGCGAGCTATGGACGTTATGAGCCATGAGGTTTCTATAGCAACCCCACCCAAACGTCAATTTGCTACAGATGCACAAAATATGAGAACAGATTTATTTTTAATGAGTGCATTTTCGGTTTTGATGTGAAAGCTACACAGGGGTTTACAATGAGAAGTTTCAGGAGTGAAAGCGTAAGGCAAATCACCAGTATGTCGATCCTGCTCCAAATATGCCACATTACCTTACCTTGAAAATATTGAGGAGCCTCGTGTTTTCTAACCACCAATGTGTTTTCCTCTCAGCCACCATTGCATCATTGGGTCACAAATGAGGAGAAAAATGACTGTTCGTTTCCTAATCTCTTCGTCGTCATCCTCCAAATACACACCCCTGGCCATGAGGTCTCCGCTCTAGATGAACACTGACAAGGCACAGAATGCTCATTATTAGAAACCTGTAAGACTGTTTGTCTCCTTCGTTTACCATCCAGAGATCCAATGGCCCAGCCTGGCTCTCATTAACCACATGCAAATGAGGTACGGTAAAGCCAGTGTGCCACTCTCATGTGGTCTGACCCACGGCACGATGGCCCGGGATTGGATTCTGGCGAGAGTTCTTAGGTCAGAGATATAGGCACATTGGGAATGGATTGTTGTAGGCGGAAGCTTAAAATGTTCACCTTCTTAATATGCTAATTATGCATATGCAAATTGACAAGGCAACGATCACAGGATGGGAAACAGTAATGCGATAATTGTTTTTTCCCTATTGACCGTATTGTTTCATTAATGTTTTTGCTCTTATCAGAAGGCTGTTCCTCACTTGTTGCTAAAATGGTTTCATCTATATTTTTGTGTTGGTTACTCAATTTGCACATACATAATTATATATATGTGCTATTATTGTGTAGTCAAATGGTCTCTTTAAATAGTGGTTTTGCATGAATTTCAAATGTTGTCAATTCTAATAATTATAATTTTCAAGAGCACTTGTCCTTTTATTAGACTTAACCTTTAAAAGGTAGTCCGCAATGGTATGTCCAATATAATGACACTATATACAGTATATTTCATTGCATTGTTTGTAATTACAGGATTTTTTATGTTGTTAGAATACTGCTATGTTGGAATCTTGAATGCCTTGTGGCAAGTTAGATTAGACGTCTTTCATACTAATTCTACATTAGCAATTAGTTGTGTTTAAATGGCAAAGTTTCTCTGAAAAGTGCTTAAGAGGTTGCGTGTTCCTTTAGGTCTATGTTTTTACTTACATGTCTCTCTCCTAATTCACTCCTCGGAGCGAAGCATGAGCGAAGATTTTGAATTAATAATCTAAATAAATTGGAATTATTATAAAAGGCTTTATGGGAAGAACCTGTTTCCTAGCAACATAAAATGGGGCTGTTGTCTGGGTTATGTGGTGTCTGTCTGTGTGTATGCGTGTGTGTATGAGACAGTGAGAGTAAGAGATAGAAAGAGAGAGACAGAGGGAAAGGAAGGAGAGATTGATTTACGCAAGCCCTTGTTATGATGATATCAGATGTGTTAAAGATCTTGCATTTGTAAATGTAACAATAACAGCTTTAATAGCCACTAAATGTAGCTATTACTTAGTGTGTGAAGAAAGAAATCCTGGGCCAACGGTGCATCAAAGACAGAGATATTTTAACTTCTGTCGATCATGGCTTCCTGCGAAACCCCTGTGGCAAGATCTCTTCTGCTTGATGCCACTCAAATTGAAGGACAGGCCTATTAATTTAGTCCAATCGGCATGTAGTGTAACATCCAACACAGGAACAACCTGATGTGTCTTTCAAGACCACATCGAGGCTTCGTTGCGTTGCATGAGACAGCCCTCCCGGCATGGGCGCCGTGCCATCCACGATGCCACCAGCTCCCCTGCGGGCTGGGGGAAGGGACCGCAGGGAGATCTGTGGGCACTGTGTTGGCTGTCACATGGCTGCTAGGCTGTGATGCCACTAATAAAGGAGTGCCACAGAGCGGAGTGGACAGCTCGCCCGCATAACGAGACAGGGGTTGGGCAGGGCGCTGGGGCCGTGGTGGTCGACAGTTGTGGGAAGATTGGCATCTGCGCGACACGGGGTGGGGGAATGGCGGAGTGCAGTAGTGGGAAGCATCCTCATCGGGAGGGGATGGGGTTTGGGGGGTGGTCGTGGTGGTGGCTGCGGTGGTGGTGGGGGGTGGGGGGGAATCCCAAGGTGTTCAGCTGTGCGGCTGACTTCCTCCATAAATGTGCCTCTATCACCATGGAGACTAGGGCTATAAAATTAGCAAGTGGCAGGAGTCCAGGGGTTCACTGGCTCAGAGAGAAATGAGAAAAACGCTCTTTGTATCCTCGGCAGATCTCAGCTCAGTAGATTAACATGGTCACTGCAGGCATGTAGGTCGCTGAAAGCCTTTGTTCTGCACCATATTGCTTTATTACTTGAGAAACTCTGGAGTATTGATGGATAGCATGGCGCTGGCAGATGGTTCTTATCAGCACATGGCCGAAATCCATCCACCCTTATTTACTGTTTGGACAGGTTTGGAAGTTGGTTTAGAGAACAAATTGACAGGAAGCCCACAAAGTGTTTCTGCTGACAGACTTTCCCCTCAATGTTGATTCAGATGAGCGCCCACCGGTTGGCCCGGTCTGGCCAATCCAGAGTAATTAAGCTGTTTGTGTACTGCAGGGTGGCTATTGGTTCCTTATTGTGGCTGACACCTCAGGCATAAAGCCTCCACCTGTTTTAAGAAGTGCAATCAGGAGCACCTTTTATTCCGGTGGTTTTACGAGAATATGGCAGGCGGGCTGTTTACACTTCTGGTTTCATATTAATGTTCGATGTTGAAAATATCTTTTTTGTATTTTTTTTATCACATTTTCAAGATGATTTCAAAGTAGCAGTTATTTTGTGTAGTGGTTATTTGGTGCAAGTGTCGTCAACACAGTGTTCCCCAATCTGTTTCCTCTGCCCTCTGTCGCACAGAGTTTCTGAAGGGACCGGGGACTTCTTTGAGCGCATGAACACCATCCTTCAGAAGCAGGAGAACATGCTGCAGGCTGCCCAGGCCGAGGTAAAGAAATACCGCCCCCCAACCCCCCCCACCCCCCCTCGTTTTGTAGTCAGCCTTCTGCTCCATTGGACGCCCTTTTCACCTGAACACACTGAATGGGCCCACCCGCGTGGCTCTGTTCCTCTGGGGCTCTAGAGCAAGGCGTCAGCTATACACAGGCTCCGCTCTCAGCTCCGCTCTCAGCTCTCACTAAGCCCAGTGTGACGTATTTGGACAGAAGGACAAGGTTGTGTAGGATGCTCTGAGGGCTGGGAGCGCAGCTTTCACAAGCTGCTCTGGTTAGACATCCCCAACCCCCTCACTGTCCACGTTAGGGGGAGCAGACTTTATTTCAACGGGGCCCTATTAGCATGTTTATCGGAGTGCACTTGTTATTCGCCACACTTCTCTATTAATAAAATGAAGGAAGACAAGCCGAGAAAAGAAAATCCATAACCCAGACCTTGCCTGGGAGGGATTCGGCGCTGTGGCTAGAAGCGAGGATAATATCTCAGAGTGACCCAACCTCACACCTTCTCTCCTCCTTAGTCTGAGCTTTTTGTTGATGCCAATGGTTTTTTAAATGTTGTTGAGGCCAGTGAGTTTCTCCTCCTCTCTTTCTCCTTCTCGCCCGCTCTCCCTCTCTGTCTCTGTGTTTCTGCAGACCCAAGGAGGGGCCAGCACAGCCCCACCACCGCCAGAAGTCCTAGACCAGGTCTTTGTTCTGGAGAAAATCAGCAGGAGAGAGGTCCGCAATCCAGTTCATTTAGAAATATTTTCCCCTCGTTCGACTACAAATATCGCCAATTTAAATCCAGATTCAGCAAACCGCCCTGCTGTAATATGTTCCGAGAAACATGGAGATTGCGGTTATTGAATATGTTCGCGGTACAGTCATTGTTGTTCATTAATTGGATGTTGATCCCCTGCAGCTGGACCTTTTGTACGAGGAGGCCGTTTACACGGTTGTCAACCGAGTAGGAGTGCCGTCACCAGAGTATGTGACCAATGAAGTGGAGATATTCAGTTATCTGCTCAAGGTATACACTCTCGCTTTGTACCAAGTACCAATGTAGCCCACCATATTTGTAAGACAAACACACACACACACACACACACACAGTTTACTTATTTTTTATTTTTTTATTTTGATTCAACTTCAGAGATGCATTGATCTACAAGTACATACAAGATCACCAGACAAGACATAAGGAAGTCAGTGTCCTCATTACAATTAATCTAGTTGTAAAGCCCTTTAATCCCCTCCTCCCAGAACCAATGTGAGTCTGGCGGTGGAACTGCTTGTTTGCTCTGAGATGGCAGTGTAAGTCTGAGCAGACGCTCCTGCCTCAGACCTGATTAAGCATCGAAGCCAAGGCCCACTGTGTATTAATGTTCAGCTGTGATATTACATCCATTTCAATACTGTCACTCCAGAGTTGGCAGCTTCCTGGTGCGTGTTGTGGTGTGGCTCAAGACTCTCGTTCATGATAATGGCACATGTCCCCTGGCCTTTTTAAGTGTCGTTGTTCTGGAAAGATGATGATATTGGACTCGCACAGCTGGAATAATTAACTTCCGGGGGTTTGGCTTGGATGGTATTCTCTTACGTAGCCTGCTCCCGAAAGCTAGAAGACAGAGACGCGTCATGAGACTTTTCCCAACAGAGAATAACCCCTCTCTACCTGCCCCGGTCTCCTAGGTGTTTGACATGGGTCAAGAGGAACATGACATCATTCTGCAGAGAGTGTTAGAATCCAAGGTGAGATACTGTGATCTTGTTTCCCCCTTTATGACATCTTATTTCCAACTCAAGGACTCATTAAACAAACGCCTGTGTCTATATAGAAAATAAGTCACTGAGGATACTGACGTTAAGGTAAGGTAACGGTGTTAAGGTAACCTTGTAAAGGTTATTTGGCACAACGTTCTTTGTTTACCCGCATGGCTAGAGAACCCTGACAGTGGCCTTTGCGTGAGAGCATGACAGGGAACAAACACAGTAAAAAGGGCAGAGAGGTTTTAACAAAATCGTCAGGAATGCTCCCTTTGTATGAATTGTTGTTGTTCTCTCTGCGACTGGGGACCTTTCAAATTGTAAGTGCAAATTAGGCATTTGGCTCCTCTGCTACACTCCATAAAAGGTTGTGAGTGGAATGTTGTGTTGTGCCACCCTAATGCTCTCTCCAATGTTCTCAACCTTTACCTGCACAGCAATGTCCTGACACCTTGGTGATACACAAAGCCAAAATATTGAATATGGGTCAAAGCGAACAGCCAGTGATTACTCTCGCTCGACAGAGTCTCGCCTCACTTTAGAGTGCTAGCTGATATTTTGCTTGTGTCTAAAGAGGTGAATTTGATTCATTTAAATGTTCCAAATTCACTGTGGCAATGTGTTGTCTGCACAGTATTTAAGGCCTTCCTTTCAATGCGCTACTATCAAGCTGTTTTTTCAACCTTGTTTTCCAGCGTGCCAGTTTTACCTTGAGAGTCTCCGTTATGAAAGGGAAGAACCTCATGGCAAAGGATGCAAATGGTAAGGCAATTATTAACACAGTCTATTAATAAGAAAGTATAAATGGTTTTAGCTTCTCTGCGTTGCCCTGCGTATTAGTAGGAAGTGATGGGTGACACAAGCCAACGAGCTTCCCGTCAAGTAACGTGATATAGTGAAGAGCAAGCACTGTCATCCTTTCACGGTCCTGTCAACCTGTCACACTGATTGCAGTGACCAGCACTTTGTCTAAAAGGAAACTGCCTGTAATTACTAGCGGAACAATTGCTTTAACTTCCTGCCGAAGCTAGACTGTAATAGCAGTGTGTGTGTGTGTGTGTGTGTGTGTGAGAGTGAGTATGCGGTAACCTTTGCTTTGTGGTTCCCGGGGGTGACCAGGGTACAGCGACCCCTACTGCATGCTGGGAATCCTATTGGGCCAAAGTCCCCGGGAGCCGGAAGAGAAAAAAGAGAGGAAGTTCAGCTTCCGAAAAAGGAAGGAGAAGCTAGAGAAGCGTCCCAGCGTGAAGGAGGTTCTGGCCGCCAGGTGCATCCAGGTCACCGAGGTTAAACCGGAAACTCTCAACCCGGTGTGGAATGAGCACTTTCTGTTGTAAGCAGCCACCCCGCTCTCTCTCTCTCTCTCTCTCTCTCTCTCTCTCTCTCTCTCTCTCTCTCTCTCTCTCTCTCACTCTCTGTAGGCCCATGGTGCTACAGCAGTGCAGAGAGAATGTGCTTCACTCACAGTTGGCTATGCTTCTCACTTACACATGATACTGACATAATTATGTCACTGGGATGGCACACTGTCATCCGTGTTTGTGGTGAAAGTGACAGATTTGGAAACGACTCGCTATGTTATAATGATGTTTGCTAACGCAGATGGCTGTCAATTTTCTTGTTTTTGCTTGTATGCTTTGTTTTGCACAGTGAAATAGATGATGTCCACAGTGATCTTTTGCACCTCGACATCTGGTAAGCGTTCTGTGTTAAATCATCATTCAGTTCATCATAGTTTCCTTCATTGCAAGAAATAATTAGTTGAGGAATTAATCTTCTCTGCTGAAGTTTATTTACAGCTTGCTAACATATTCTTGTTGGGACAGTCCTTACAAACAAAATAACATAATGGCCTTACAGTACTGTAGCACCCTGTGCAAGATGTGACTTGTTCTCCTGCCTACAGGGATCATGATGATGATGTGTCTGTTGCTGAGGCATGCAAAAAACTCAATGAAGTCAGTGGACTCAGGGGAATGGGCAGGTATGGCAAGTTACCACGCATTAGTGATGCTATATGCCTAGTATAAATCCTTTAGACTGTATTTAGCTGTTTTGCATTTTATGGCACAGTCCATTTTGATACAGTGAACTTTTACACATTAGCAACAAATGCTCACGACATGGTTCTAGTTAACGACCCGTTTTTTTTGTTTGACTTTATTTTTGAATCAATTCATTAGGTATTTTAAGCAGATTGCTAAATCAGTGCGTTCCAATGGAACTGCAGCAACTGCGTCTGATGAAAACACTGGTGATGACTTCCTGGGGTGCATCAATATTCCTTTGAATGTAAGCTATTGAGAAAAAAAAGGAACCGTAATTGACAGTGTGCTTACTGATTTGGTAGGTTAAACACAGCAATACCCTCCAATTCCAAGTCTCGGTTTTGTGGGACTTGCTTTTGTCAGGAAAGAAGACTAATGGCAGCTGATTTTTCTAGTGTGCTTGTACGCTGGCTCTCAGCTTTGGCCTTCACAGTGAAGAGCTTGAGAAGCTTCGTCCAGATGGAGTGGGATGAGTGTGCCCGTTTATGCAGCAACGCAGAGGCAGGCTTGTGTTTGTTAACCTCAACTTATTAAGTGAAAAAAACGCTACTTGTATGTGTGGTAATACCGCTTCAGGAGATTCCTGTGGTCGGCTACGACAAGTGGTTTAAGCTGGAGCCCCGGTCCAGTGCCTCCAAAGTCCAGGGGGAGTGTCACCTGATCCTGAGACTCTTCACTAACCAGGTAGGAGGCTTGCGGCAGCAGCACCTCTGTTAACCTTGTTACCACCGGCTCCTTCTACCGAGACAGTGACCGCTCTTTGATTTCCCCTCTGCAGAGAGAAACCACCCTCAGCAAGAAGGAGTCGAATGTGTCCATTCACAAGAAGCTACTGAGTCAGATCCTGGAGTATGAACACACTCATGTTCAGGTGACGATCTAGCTAACGTCTAGTCACTCAGTCAAACCCGGGAAAAACATTGAGGTCCTTGGTCGTTGATTTATTTGTGGTCCATTAGAGAGAGCCCTACAACTGGAATGGGCTGGTCACACCTCCCGCATGGACTGTGCTGTCCCATCACGCCGTGCAAACGGACCTCTCACCGCTTCAGCAGGCCATCATGTGAGTAGGCACCGTCCCAACGATCCAGGCCGAAGCGCACCAAATCCTGGGTTCTGCTGTCATGTCATGGCTTTTCAGAGGTGTTGGCGGTTGTGTGAGCGCTGCATCCTGTTTGTGCAGACGCTGGGTGTGCTACAGCAGCCATCACCTGAGCCAGAGGGTGTGCTACTCCCTGCTGCTGCGCCTGCTTAGGACCATTGACACAGACTGGGATCCTCTCACAGTGGGAGGGGACCTGGTAGGTGTTTGCCCCCCACCCCCCTCTCCCTCCCTCCCGCCCTCCCCTCACTGTCCTCCCTGGGGCTGCCATGCACCTTTCATCATCGGAAATAGGGCCACCTCATTAGCTCAGCACTCACATTCATCTTGGATTCAATCAGACAAATGTGTGTAAGCCAATTGAATCCAAGGCCATAACCAGGGAACCTTCCTGTGTTCAGGAGAGGCAGCTGTCAGACAGCTTCAGGCTGTACATAGAGCACTGCCTGAGCCTGATGAAGAGCATGCGTCAGGTGTTCCCCTGCACCAGTCCTGCTGCCATTACACGGTGCGAGCTCATGCTAAGGTAAAGTCAGCCGCACCTCTCACCATCGCCTCTCAGTCACCTGCACTGCCCATGTCAAACAGCTGCCATTAACCTGCATAGACCTAATGCAGACCACCCCCACTCAGTGCTACCCAATGTAGTTAAAAGCAATATATTGACCTGTTGAAGTTTTATTATTTTATTTACTATTTACTATGCACAATTTACATATACAACAGTCGGTTATTGATTGTATTTTGCTCCTCGAAACCTTTGGTTTGACAAAGACATTCAGGTTGCGGTGATTATTACCACTATGCCTGAGGATTTTGATTGCAAATTCCTTATGTGACCTTCCTGAACCAGACCAAGTCAGGGAGTCTTTTCCCCTTTGAATTGTGGTCATTTTGTTCAATAAAAACAGCTGTGATTCTTGAAGCTCGTGTTGCTTTGCCCTTTCAGTGTGAGAAGCCCTACGGGACACTACGTTGCAAAGACTAGATTCAAAGAATGGATATCCTATAGGGGCTTTTCCACTAGAATTCAAAAACCAACCAGGCCATGAGATTGACACTTGAAATGAGATTTCATATCACTTCAAGACATACACTCACCTATAAACAGACTTTTTCTCCCTGCCAGTTTGAACGTAGTGATAAGAGCCAAGCCACTCAGGACATGGACAAAATGATTCACTGTCAATCTATGGAGGACATGTCCTTTTACGAATGGTTTTGAGACGTCGATCGTTCTTTCTCTTTTTGTACCAGGGGCATAGGACACATGCAAAGCATGCAGGCGTTCAATGCCGTATGTCCTTTGCGGAATGAATTGCATTTGGAAATTGCCACTGCCATCAAGGTACAATTAAATTAAAAACAAAAACCGTTGACATCAATTTAAGGGCATTCAGTTTGACCTTTTAAATTGTCTTTTTTAATTATTGGTTTTGTCATTGCTTTAACAGAAAGGAACAGCAGAGTGGTATGAGAGCACAAGTTCCCACTACAAACCAGACGAAGGGGTACGTTTGACTTGGACCTTGGATTTCAGAGTACACGGTCGTCTGTTGTTTCTTCCAGGAACCCTTAGACGGGGATCAGTCTGAAGTGGGCGGCCTCTCCGCCTGGCTTTTACAATAACGTGGCTTTCTCAGCAGGACGTTATCGACCCTGGTTCTCCGGGCGGCGTTCAGACATGTTGTATTGAAAAGCTGGCGGAGATGCTTTTTTATATTTTTCTTGCAATTCTCTAGACTCTGGAGGAACAGCTAAGGCGGCTGGTCCATGTGGTGGATGCTGTTTGTGCAGATCTACACAGAGGGCAGAACGTCTACAACAAACTCTTCTACAGGTAAAAAGTTGAAAGAAGGAACCGGTACAAAACAATGATTTCAGTGGTCATAGGGTCAGCTCATCCTCTTCAAACATTGTTTTGTTTATTTTACACCCCCAGTGCTGTCAAAGTGGATTTCTTCAGTATTTCATATAGGCAGTTGGAAAAACTGGTAAGCCTTTGAGGCTAACATCAGGCATTCTTTTGATATGTGCTCAATTTTGAAAGATGCCATTTGACCTATGTATAAGCCCTGGTCTATATTGTATAACTTTCATTAGACCATGACCATTGACCTTAACTGGGAGATATGCTGCGTTCATCCCCCAGGTAGCAGATGAGGTGAGCGTTGCAATGGAGCGAGTGTGCGGGACTTTAGAACAGGAGAGCACCAGGCTAACTCAGACAATGGGAGAAACTCTCTTTGAACTCTACATGTCATTGAAGATACTGAAAGGCTTTCGAGAATTCCTTCCGCTCAAGTAAGTCGCAACAAGAAGAAGATCATATTTGGACATTCACACCTGAATTTTACCAATTTTATCAATATTCATTAACTCATTAACCTCATTGGTACATGTGTTAGGACATTTTAATATCATATAATGTAAAGCTGCAGTTAGGTTCCGCTAAAAAGCCTGAGCAAAATGCCAGATATCCACCCAGGCATCAAGATCATCAGGTCTATAATTAAAATTTGATATTTCCTATATTCCCCTGTATGTGCCTGTTTGCCTTATGAATTGCCTATGTGTAGGTAATGTGCTATACAAATAACTGCCTTGCCTATTCTTCTTCCAAAGGGACGCTAAAATATTGGGGTTGACAAGCTTTCACGACTGGTTCAAGTCATCTATCCACAAGTGGCTCCACATTGTCCATGAGAGATCTCTGGACAGGATTCGCAGAGTTGTTGACATGGACACGGTAAACAGGGTTTTTTAATCTCAGTGCCGGTTACATCATAACTACATGATATGTCGTGAAGAACATGCTGTGGTTTCTTTACAATTGTCCCATGCATATTATACCTTTAGGTGCAGTACGTGTGCATTTCAAGGCATTAATTACCTGTGTGTGTGGGGGGGGGTGGGTGCGTATGCGTGTGTGGACTGAGCAGTTGGAGCCGGTGCAGCACGCCAAACACAGCTCGTCAGCAGTGGACGTGACAGTGTGTTTCAGACAGGTACGGGAGTTCTGGTCCCAGTTGGCCTGGCCAGACTCAGCGGGGGCCTTCATCTTTGTCACCCGGCTGACAGATGTAAGTTCCACCGTCAAGATCGCCTCACTCTTATTTGCCCAAATACAGACACACACGCATGCCACGAGTGGAAGGCTCTACAGGTGGTCGACCACAGTCTAAAGCGGCAGCGCATGCATTAATAAGGTAAATGACGGTGTTTCACTCTCTGTGATGCGGCGCGCGGCTCTGTTTCTTCTCTTTTTTTTCGGCAGAACTTCTGCAGCGAGGCCGTGTGCTACTCGGAGATGATCAAGCGCAAGATCGAGAGGAGCCAGCTGGGGCGAGACCACAAGAGCTTCACAGTGCAGGTAACGCCTGTGGGAACACGGGAAGGGGGGCCGTGTCATGACGTGGGACCTAAATGTCAGCCGGCGTTCTCTTCCTAGCAACAGCCTACCCCTCAGCGGGAGAGCCACACGCCAACGTGTCGACACCGTTGGTTTACCACACTCGCCTGCCGATTTGTCAATCATTAACACGCGCACTCCCTTCCCCCTCCTCCTCCTCCTCCTTCCGCCTCTATTTGTAGCCCTGCCTCTTCTCCTTCTTTTGTTTCTTGAATCTTCTTTGTCCTTCTGTGTCCGCCTCTCTTTCTCTTTCTCTCGTTTCCTCCTGTTCTGTTCCTTTTTTGGTTCTCTGCTAGCTGTGCGTGGCCCTCAACAACACGGAGCGTGTGCGCGTGTTCCTGGGCCACCTTCCCCAGGACCTGGACTGGCCCAAGCTGGAGCAGGCCATGGAGGAGTCCTGCGGGGCCGAGGGCAAGGAGCAGGTCAACAAGGCCCTCAACGGGCAGCTCTACAACATGGACCTGGACCTGCAGAGAGAAGCCAAGCGTCTCATCAGCCTTCTCACTGACAAGGTGCCTTGTGCCTGGTCCTCGCCACCAAGCTTTTTGAACAGAGACATTCATAATAGTAACAAAGCGGTACTATACACAAGTCTAGGCTGCTTCTCCAACTTGACACACAGGGAACAAATCAATATACTTTGTGAGAGGAGTTCAACTGCAATAGAATAGGACGTGGCTTAAAAGAGGTGCCTGTGTTTTTTTTCTCTCTTATTGAGTGTGATGCTTGTGTGTGTGGTGTTGGTGACGGTCTGTATGTGTGCTTCTGCAGATGGTCTCTGAGCTGCGCAGGTACATTCAGCACATCAGCCTGTCCCCGGACTCCATCAACAATGACGAGGTACGGACGCACACCCCCCCTGGCGTAGTTATCATCTTAGCGGAGACGACACCTCTAACACTGTTGGCGCGCCATTGTTCCAGGCCGTGGCTCCTCTGATGAAGTACCTGCACGACACTCTCGTCATCCTCAGCGAGTCCCTGCTGAAGGAGAACCTGGCACGGTAATTGATCCACGGCGCCGCTCCGGATACACATCTCGGACTATAATAGCGGTCCTCCTCTGACACTCTTCTGCTAACACTGATCATTATCTAGCCATTATACACGGTACATGGAGTCGGAAGTATGCAAAAGCGTTGAGGTAATTGCTGTACTAGAACATTCAGTCCGTGCAGGCTCATGCACTCGTGTTTGCCTGTGCGTGCATGTGATGGAGTGTGGCTATGGCTGGTGCTGGGTTGGGAAGATTGACTTCTGTGCCGCTATCTCCTGTGAATGTGCGTTCATGTATGTGTGTGTGTGTGTGTGTGTGTGTGTGTGTGTGTGTGTGTGTGTGTGTGTGTGTGTGTGTGTCCGTCCGGGGGGTTTGTGTGGGTCTGTCCAGAGTCCTGCAGAGCATGTGGGAGCTGCTTCTCAGAATGATTCTGGACACCCTTGCGGAAAACCGAGGGGTCCAGGTGGAGTTCTTCAACCGCTTCCAGTACACCGCCGAGGTGAGCAACACTGTCAGTGTGCAGCACGCCTTGTGCTCCGCTGGGCCGGCCTCCTCATCGTTCAACATCTTCCATTTCCAGCGCAGCGTCCCCCGTCAGCCGCTTGTAATTGAGTTGTAAATAGATTTAGCGCCTCAGCTCAACTGGGTTCTGCCTGGCCACACTAGAAGTAGGCTCTGTATCTAAGGCAGAGGCCGCTTCCCTCATTATCACTGCCATTAGTCCCCATTTCCCCCACCACAGTGGCTGCCTTTAGATCACATGAGATATTTATGAGAGCTCCTGGCGGCCACTCCGTGTGAATGGGAGTCCCCTCTCGAATGGCAATGTGGCACGGAGATGAGGCAGGAACACTGGGATCCGCCCAGCTGGGGCACGTCAGGGTGTTTCACCCAGTGCTCCTAATCCGTATTGTTGTTTGCGCCCGCCTTTGGTTTTGTGCTTTGAAGACCCAGCCTTTGTTTGCTCTCATGTTCAGTCATTGCATTACCCATGTCAGTGCATGGTGTAATCTTTCTCTCGGTCAACAAGTGAAATTATAATCATTTACTTGTTGGTTTTTCTCTCATCACATCTCTCATTCCTTTATCCAGTCCATCTCATATTCATTGCTCATGTTTTGTGACTCACCTTGAAGGTCTGTGCAAATCATCTCGGCATTGGTGTCCATATGCCCACCTGCAACCCTGATACATTGTTTTATAATTGAGCACTGTTGGCAGGGGACGTGTGACAGATTCCCGTGAAAAGTCAAACGACGCTAAGTGTGTGGGACGAGCTTGTTGTTTCGCCCACAGACGTCTTATTTTCCGACCAGTGCTTCCATGCTGCTCCTGCGAAGGCACCCAGTGTCTGTGAATATGCTCTGACATATGCTCTACGGAGATGAGTGAAGCCAGTGTGAAAGTAATCCCTCCCAGTGCCAGTCTGCTACGACGTTGTTTCTTTTTATTCCACGCTTTCTATTCAACGCTCCTCGTCTCCCAGGTCCTGGTGCAGTTCTTCCATGCCGACGGAGAGGGACTTTCCCTGGAGGACATGAAAAGCGGGGATTACAAGGTGAGCAGCTCTGCCAATAGTGCCTCAATCAATCAGTGCTGCCGGCGGTTGAAGTGCCCTTTCTGTTGGAGCCGGTGTTATCCCTACCTCCATCTCCCTCTTCACTTGTCCCCCTACTACCCCCCTACCCCCTCCTCTACTGCTGCAGGTCCTGGACGAGGAGCTTAAGCTGAATAAGTGCTCGTCCTTTGAGCTGATTGAGCAGTACTTCCTGGAGAAGATCTCTCAGCAGGTAGGCTGCGGCCCACTGGGCTTTCGACGTCTAATGCTGAACCCCCTGGCAGAGGATGGGTTATTGATTGAAGAGCACACAAGATCTTATTTTGCCTCATCATAAGATTTGAGCCCTTGATCCTTAGTAAAGTTTTTGGAAGATTGCTTTAGTACATCCTCACAAGCTGGTTCTAACTGAAGCATTTTGTTAAACAATAATACTGATTGCTATAGGGATATTTGCATTACTTATTGACTTGCGACCAGTCGGAGGTAGGGTCCACTCAAAATATTCATAGTTGTTGGTCAGTGTGTATTTGCAGTAATAGTACGAACCTTACAGAAAACGCTCAAGCACACTCGTTTTGGCCGGATCAGTGTGAAGTGCTACTATGATGCTCCGGAGCAGAGGCTTACTGTCGAGATTCTGCACGCGGCCGATCTCATCGCTCTAGATGCCAACGGTAAATACCATTGTTCTGTTAACATGCCACTGCTCGCTCCTGAGTTGAGGTCCTGATTGACCTCTCAACCCCACTCCTTTTCCATCTCCCATGCCCCCTCCCTCCAGGACTGAGTGACCCCTTTGTTATCGTGGAGCTCTGTCCCCATCACCTTTTCCCCATGGCCAAGAGCCAACGCACCCAAACCAAACTCAAGACCCTCCATCCAGTATTCGATGAGCTCTTTTACTTGTGAGTGTGGCTTTGCATGGGCCCAGGTGTGGTTATATTTCACTTACCAGAGAAATTATGATCTACTGCAGATTGTTTCTCGTTGTTTACATAAACATTTGGAGTTTATCGATGCTCTTTAGCCGTGAGGGATGACTATGGCTTGTTCTTTTAATAAATTCTTCAAGTGCTTTTTTGTTTGCTGTTGCCACATGTATTTATTCGTTGGTTTTATTGTTGCTGCGTCATGGAATGCAGTATAGTTACGAAACCCCTTCCCCTGCCCACCTGTGTCTTTTAGCCATGTCAGCCCTGACCAGTACAGACACAGGTTTGCCTGTCTGACCTTCACTGTGATGGACTATGACTGGTTGTCCACCAACGACTTTGCCGGCGAGGCCGTGGCACCCCTGAGCGACTTCTGCTGGCCCGGCAGGCCCAACGCCTCAGCGGCCGGCAAGACCCTCCCGCCTTCCATTCTCCACCTGTCGCGCAACAAGCCCAGCGGTATGACGGCTGCACTCACACCTCTCACCGAGCACACCGCCCTCTGGGGAGACCGGGGGCCTTTAACTCTGGGAAAGGTTTCCAATTACTTTTGCAATTCAGCGTCGAGGGCGGGGGGGGGGTCATTCAATCTGCGGGTAATTTGATCAAGCTATTCTTTTACGTCTGTTTGCTCTCCCCATCCAGAGAAGCCTGTCATGAGGTTGCTGGATGCGCGGACAGGCGACAAGGAGGCTCAGGAGTTTGTCCGCAGGCTGAAGGAGATTGAGAAGTCAATGGAGGAGGAGTGAGAGCCGCCGCGGGCGTATCGGTGTTTTCTCCGACCACTTGTGCTTTTTGTACTTGTTGTACCTTGTTCACAATGTTTACAGTTTTTTCGAACCCTCCTGTATTTTGTGCAGTAATGTCGCCACCATGGAAAGCTGTGAGACAGAGTGACTGTTTGTTGATTTCGGGAGACGTCCTGCCACTGTGCTGTATTCTGATGTTACTATGTCAGTCTACTCGTATCCAAAAAGCCTAATGAATACTGTACGCGTTACTACTCTTTTTGTTGAAGGACCTATGAATGACATATTTGTTGTATAATCTTTGATATGATGTATTTTAAATATAAAGATAGTATTTTGTGTCAAATTTAGTCTATTTTAGTGGATATATCCGTCATGTTTGAAATGTGTTCCAGAAACTTTTCTTCGCATTTGCGAGTTTGCAACCAGAGAAAGAGTGAAAACGTCCTTGGGAAAAAGCTGCGATAAGATGCCGTCTTGGGCAGATTTTCTACAAAAACAAAGAGTTTATTTGTGTCTCATTTTGTCATCTACCTTATATCTTTAAGATTTAAGAGATATCAAAAAAAGTATTTGATTTGTATTTGTAAATGTGAATTACGTGTCCTTGACTTGTACAGTACGTTGACTGTGTTGCTGTTGAAATGTTTAACTTAAATATAAATTGCATTTAATACCATTTATTTGTGCATTCTTCAGGTTTACGGTACTGTTTCCAAGGTAAAAACCACAATACATTTGAATTGCAATGTCAATGCATTAAGTCAATTAACACAAAACGCAGCACCACCATGTATTAAAAGATATTCTAGTTAGTTTTTTTGTAGAACCTAAAAAAGGCATTCAGTTAAAAATCTACAAATACATCTGTTTTCCTAAGATGACGACGAATGCTAACAGTAAATCTAGAGGCTTCGAGGGAAGAGAATGATTCCATGTCTGTCACACAATTTCCTCTGTTTTCATTACGTCTGTGCTCCTTCCGTTCTATCTTTGTACGTGTGTCTCTCTCACACTCAGGGTGATCCTGTCACTCGATTCAAGACGAGCAAAAGGAAGTAGCCAATGTTGGTTTGCTGTCCCTCTCCCCTCTCCTCACCGCAAATGTCAGTGACTAAAGCAGGCCTGTCTTCCTTTGCCACCTATATCTTCCACCTCTATTATCATCCCGCTCAGTCACCCACCCCTTCCTCCCCTGGTTCCTCCCCACTGCGATCCGTGTTACCCACCCCATGACCTTTAACATACTATTAACTTAGCTGCGTGAAGGTTAACTGTGATACCAGCATGAACGATTAAAGTCTCAGAAATTTTAAACAGATACTACGATGATCGCTTGTCTCGTATACAATTACAACTGTATCCATAAATATTGGAACAGTGTCCATTCAATAATGAAACAAGAAATATGATATGTGAGTGCAATTGTGTGTGTGCATGAGAGAGCGAGAGAGAAAGAGAGAGAGAGAGAGAGAGAGAGATAGATACCATGTATTCACTTGCGTGAGCTTGTTGTGTAATAGCTGTGGACTCAATCAGCCAATAGGGGATAAATCACCACACACGTTGTGGGGAATGAATGGCCTCAAATTGAGTGTTGTCTCAGGTGTGATGGCAGCATGGTTTTCTAATCCGAACATCTTGCCCTCTGGTCAGAACCTGTGAGACACAGCAGATATCAATCTATCTGTCCACCTGACAGCGTTCTGCTTCCTGTCTGCCTCACAACAGCTGTGGCCCACACAGGTTGATTGCCATTCTACTGGCTGATTCTGCGGGCAGTTGATTGGCTGACAATTCTTAGATCCTAGTTTACTAACAGCAACAAGCACATAGTGACAGAATGCTGGATGTGGAATATGAGGAAATGCATTCACACACACACACACACACACACACACACACACACACACACACACACACACACTTTCACACCCAAGCACACACTGTTATGACTCAAGAGAGAGTAAAAGAGAGAGAGAGAGATCAGAGAGAGGTAAAGTAGTGGATGGAATGGAGAGCAGGGGATGAGATGGGGGTAGGGGGCGCTGGGGGCGGGATGGGGGGGTGGGGGGGGGGGGGCACGATGCACTGCGCATGCCACTGACTCCATCCATCAGTGAGCACCACTAGATGTCCTCGTAGTCGCGGAAACCAGACAGGGGAAAACACAAGGGGGTGATTTGTGCCGCAGTTCTTAGGAGTCCACTCATCATTAAGCCACAACAACATGATTGAATGCATCTGTTTAGGGAGAAGCCTTGATGCTGCGTTGAAGTCGGAGGGGTCATCAGGCTCCACAGCAACTACCGTCTTAATGGTTCCATTCTTCTTTCCTAACAGGGCCGTAGGCACGGCACTACTCCATGACGCCTCAGCAGTTTGCTCTCTCCATTCACGATCCCCTCTCGTCTTTGTTTGTTCACACTAAGACAGTAATTCAGGCCAAATTACGCTTGAAACATCTATTAGAAGGGCGTGCTCCATGATTCAAACACAAAATCATGATAGGAATCATTTGACTTTGTTCTGGCCTTGATGCAGCCATTGACGTAGCCTCCACAGTGCACGCACGTGAATGGGAGGGCGGGGAGCCTGCGCTGGGCCGTGACTCTGCATGTGTCAGGGACAAGACCCACTGTGCGTCCTCCTAGCAAAACAAAAAACATGTTGTCGTCTTGGAGCCACTCGATAGCTCTATCATCACATTTATGGCGTTGCGTAAGGTCGACAAACATTCACCGACCATGAGACATGGAATGCAAATTATAAAAAGCAAAGTTGGCTATCCTTGTTTTGAAACGTGCACCCAAGATAAAGCTTGACGATTCGAGGGCTTAGACTCTGCTCTCCTTATCGGGTATGCTGTCAGTTTAGGCAGTAGGGCTGAGAGGGAGGGAGAGTAAGAGAAAGAAAGAGAGAGAGAGAGAGAGAAATACAGAGAGAGAGGTGGGCATAGATTGAATTGGGAGGGGGTAGAGAGTGAGTGGGGAGAGGGGAGAAAGAGTTGGGCTTGGGACTAGTGTTGATCTCCAAGAATCTTGGCAGGCCTGTGTGCGTGCTGGAGGGCGGTTGCTGCTGCTGCTGCTGGAGGGCTAACTCTGGCAGGTACATTTAACAGCACTGTGATCCTCTAGCCTCTTATCTCCCCCTCATACAACCCTAATCCTCCACACACAAATGTTACACTGCAACAGACCACATCTCTGCTTTGGAGCCTGGCCCAGCTCAGAGCTCTCCCAGATTAAAGCATGCACACACACACACACACACACACACACACACACACACACACACACACACACACACACACACACACACACACACACACACACACACCCACACAC
>JAVQJS010044251.1:0-12628 GCA_036024795.1 Galaxias rostratus | reverse complement strand
AATTAGCTAGAGGCAACTATGACAAGACCAAGATCAGGAAAGCCATGTAAGTGATATTGAAATACCACCTTAAGAGATATGTCAGCTATCACAATCAAAACATGTTGTATGCTTCAATCAGTATTCAGATATTTCACTTTTAGAATCTTTTGTGCCTTGAAAGTATTTTACTGACTGATACAGTAAAGAACAGGAACCATTTTGTTTTGTTGTCTTTCTGGATCATCCCGGGTGAGGCTAGAGCAAGCCTTGTAAATATGCATGCTGGTTACACTTATCTTTTATAATAAAAAATATTCAACAACAATTCATTGCAGTTGGGACAAATGCTCAAATAATATGTAAACAACTATAGGCAACTTTTGGGGCAGCACGGTGGCTCAGTGGTTACCCCTGTTGCCTCACAGCAAGAAAGTCCTGGGTTCGATCCCCACCTGACCCAAGGGCCTTTCTGAGTTGAGTTTGCACGTTCTCCCTATGTCAGCATGGGTTTCCTCTGGGTACTCCGGTTTCCTCCCACTGTCCAAAAAACATGCAGGTTGATTGGTGACTCTAAATTGTCCGTAGGTATGAATGTGTGTGAGTTGTTGTATGACCCTATGTGTTAACACTGCGATGGAACGGGGACCTGTCCAGGGTGTAACCCGCCTCTCGCCCAATGTTGGCTGGGATAGGCTCCAGACTAAAAGACAGACTAAAACTGTGATAAATTGCTTCGTAAATCAGGAAGAGATGCCCATACTTAGAGTATAGCTGCTGTACCAGCAACATGCAGCAACCACGAGCATGTTGTCTTTGCGAAGGTTAGGGAAAATAATTGCACCAGGCAAACAATAGGGGTCATAAAAATCCCTCCTACAAATAAACTCCCTTTAGTAACTTTAAGTTAAGTGATTGAAAACATGAGGACATGTAGGATAGGAAATGGCCATGCATGAAAATAATTATTACTTAATTTAATGATTTTGCTTTAATTGGAAAGGTGTAAATGTTGAACAAGTAGGGGAACAGCACTGATCAATCCAACGCTGTATGACGTGGCATGGGCGCTCGTTAACAAGGCAGGCAAATAAATGTAACGGAAGCTGAACAATGAAGGTTGTTTTTCAGACACAGTTTCGAACAGATTCACTGTTGGAAGACAATTTTTTGTTTAAGTACTGGAAACCAGCCGCTGGAGTTCAAGAAGGCTCTTCAACACACACACACACACATACACACACACACACAGAGTATGAGATGATTACTTTCAATTATTATCAATGACGAATGACCCCTCATGGAAGCCTAACTAATGGAGCCATTCCTGAAATAAAACAGTCGATCAGAGAGTAAATGGATGGGAGGGAGAGAGCCTGAGCCTTCCTGCAGTCTAATGGTGATCACAGGACTCATATCATACTGTATGTCAGCTCCTATTACATAGGCCTGCTCCTCAAAGCTGGCCGCAATTAAAACGGGCTCCCTAATCTAGACATGTGGAACGCCATTTCAAATGTGTCACTTTTTTCAGTTTCATAGCCACTACCGAGCTTACTCTGATATTAGGCGTTTTAAGTGGGTACAGTATAAGGTCCCAAAGGCCCTTAATATCAATGTGAAGACATTTCAATTACATTTGAATAAATGCTTTTCGCCAAGAAATAATAATAATAAAGAATTGTCCTCACAGGCCATGATGATTGTCTGGCATAGACAAAATCTCTTGCCTTTCAGTGTCTGTTAGGGTAAATATGTTATTTGGCCTAGCAATTAGTGTAAAGATAGGTATCCAATCAATACCACAATGGGTCAATAGGGCAGGGTGGGGTAAATTAGCCCCCTCTGCTGGTCTGCAAAAGCCAGGGCAGTCTCTATGTCTCTAGCACACACACACACACACACACACACACACCTAAACACACACGCACACACACTCAAACACGAAGAATCGGAAACAAGTTTTTCCAATCACTCATACCAGGACACCCACATACGCACTATGACAACATGGGCATTGTGTGTGCTATCATTAAATCTTTCTCTTTCTCCAAGCAAAGAACTTTTGACTGAAAGTTATTTCTATGGAACAAAGGAAGAGTGAGAGCTACCATAAAGGTAGACAAAGTAAAGACTGTATTTACTCCCCCTAAATGTAATATGAATGCTACGCAACTCAACTACCGTACACGTCTCTTATCTATATAGTCTTTTGGTGCCACTAAAAAAATATGCAACTGCAGCTTGAAACTTTTGAAAATCCTATAACTAAATAGTTTATTCCGTACAACAGTATAGGTTGAATGATGTGTTCTTGTTGATAGAGTAATCAGTTTATACAGAGTATAATTATATAAGAGTTGGGATAAGCCAGACAGACAAGTAAGCCTCACACTGTTCCAAGTCTAATCAGGATCTTTGATATTCCACCAACTATTGTAAGGAATAAACGTGATTTGTGTAAATACTGTCAGGAATCCTTGCTCAGTCAGCATATCTCCATATGGATTGAGTGTACAAATAATCCCCCTAAAATACAATTTTAGCTGTGTGGTACAGTATGACAGCGTTTCACATCGGTTTCAAATCAGCAGACACTTTCAAATTCCCAAACAGCAGTTTCTTTTTATACCCATTTTAAAAGCCAATCCAAAGTCTTTGCCTGTGTGGAATTTGCTCTTTTTTCACTCTCTCTCTTTTTCTTACGCTGAGATAATAGAGTCTGTAATTATGGGAAAGACATTTTTTTCTTTATTTTATTATTCTCAAAATCAGATGTCTCATGCTTTGGCAGCATTACTGGGAACGATGGGAGAGTGACATACTTAAACTAGCTTTGTGGTTGTATGTTTCGCAAAATCTCAGAGGAGAATAAAAGTGGAATGAGCTCAAGCTTTGGGTGACCTCCCTCCTGGCACAAATAGACACTTTCGAAGACCAAACGAGGCCGGCAGGCCACCAAAGCTTTCAGCACCACATTTCACTAAGCACAAAAAAAATTCAGATAAAAAATGCGGATCACTTTGAGAGGTTTGGTGGGAATAATCAATGACCCTTCCACAGGAGAGGTACACTTCAGACCAAGCCAAGATGTTTCATGATTCCTGTTGAATATTTTACTACCCAAAATAATCAATTAATTAAATCCATTTTGGATAAATGGTTACGGTTGGTCAAAATGTACAAACAACACGGAATTCTTTTAACCATTCAGCAGTATACTTATAGCTTTCTGAGCGACCAACTACTAACGTAACCATCATTAACATCAGCCTATTACAACAATCCTGTAGCTATCTTTGTCTACTCTGCTGTTTCTAAATTCCCTATTCACCACTGGGTGCCCTGCTTTAAAATACTTATTTGTTTCTAGGAAAGACTTGACAGACCACCTGACCAAATTGCAGTTCCACTTCCCCTCATTCACTTACCCTTAGCCCTTAGTGTGACACAACAGCATACATCATGCTGAGGCCGCTTGGAGAGCAGAGGAAAAGTGAGTGGGGGATTTGAATTGAGCAAACCTGTCCTTGTACACTTTCAGCACAAACTGATCAATTGCCAGTTTTAGGCTTAGCGCCATAGTGCTTCTTACAAATTATCGGAAATGCCTGCATACTCGTTTCAATGAGGCATGCTCAATCAGTTGTCAGTTTCTAATAAATTGGAATGCATGTTTCTGTCTCCTTTTGATATGTATCATGATTATCGTAGCTTTTATTGCTAGGTGCATAGTACCTTCCACTATTTATAAAAATTCTCTTTCAGTGGTAAGCAACTGGAGTTTTACATGCATTACTGCCACCTAAACACTGATATATTTTCATTCACCAAATGCACAAAAACAATACATTGTGGTGATAACGTCTCTGGAGTGACTACCGCTCACTTGCTGCCTCTGCCATCAAAGGGTCGATCTCACCAAGTTCAGGTTAGATTTGCAGACTTATGGAACGACACTTAAGATGGCGGCGGGGAGGGCAAGTGCCAAATGAGGTCTACAAGGTCGAACTGCAAAACGAATGCAGCTTATATTTGATTAGGCAGCTGGACGATATGCCGGAAGTCAAAGAATCAAATCCCGCTCACCTCCAACCGGCAAAAAAAATGTGGCAAGATTTTCTCCCACCAATCATAAAATTGTTTTCAACAATGAGCTAAGAGTCGAATGAGGTTAAAGAATGTAGGACAGACTTAATATTTCTGGGATTTACAAAATGTTTCCCAGATGCTCATTTCTGTGTAAAGCTACCAAGACAGAAAACAAAAAGGTTTTTATATATATACATTTAATTGTGGCCCCCACATTGTTAATATGTCTACAGCATAAACCATGATTGTGCTTATGGATGCCTTGTGATGAACTGTTTGCTAGCAGAAACATAATGTTGCCAAAAACATAAAACGTTGCACAAGTCACATTTAGACCTGCTTTGACAATTACTTCTCATATAATCATGCACTGAGTTGTTTATTATATGTCAGACCATCGTATTCTAGGCAGATAAGATTCTCATGTCAGAAATTAATAAATAAAGAAGGGCAAGTTTCTGTTGGCTAAACTGCAAAAAAAGGAAATTATTTGCCCACCACATTGCACCATTGTTGGTGCTTTAGTTCCTGGCTAACAGTGTGGTAGCAAGTTGGTATGAGAAAAGACTTTATTAGCCAGTCAACCCTGTGATTTATAACAAGTTGGACATGCTAACCATAACTCTGGGGAAATTACCAACATTGCGCTTTAATACATACTCCTTTGTGTTCACACTCCGCCAACCTCTCTGTCTTTTCAACAAGCATGTAAAATAAAACTTCACCAGACACAGCCATCTCAATTGTCATACATCGGGACCTGTCCCATCCTAATCCTGCAAGTTAGTCGTTGTATGCCAGTCATGCTTGGGTTTCTACGTTGCTATTAGCAGTTATTTCACATAAACAACCAGTGACCATGGTGTTTTTTATAGCCTTCACATTTAGTTTCTCAATAAAGCTTGTGAAAATAGAAGCAAGAAAAAGAGTAATCCAAACACACAAAATAAAACAAATAAAATAATGAACAACATTATTACCCCTGTAAGGTCATGCTACATTCTAACCAGTGGACCATTAACAAAAGTCTAGAGTAAGAAAAACTTGGTTGCATATTGACAGCATATGCCTGTCACTTGAGGATAACTTTTCATAGAATCCCCTCCACCCTCCTTTTGTCCTATCAGGAACACCGGCACTGACTGAGCTTTCCAACTGGCCCATATGGCTACAGTAAAAAACTGATGTGGAATCAGCAATAGCTTCGTCTAATTATGGCACCTTGCACGCTCAATCTCCTGGGAAGGGCGACTTCTTCTGAAGCCTCATGGAAAATTGAGGCTAGCCTTTATTTAAAAATGCATCTTTCAAGTCCCGTATTTTAAAATAACCCCAACATGGTGTGACAGTCAGGCTCCTTTGATGCATTGCTTTATCACAGTTGTTGTTTTTTCTTCTTTTGCTTACCCTGTTGAGTGTACATTTAAACCCAAATGCTACGAAATATAATATTTATTTTACAAGAAGAAGATATTTAGGAATATATTTAAAAACATTTCTATTTATTCCCCAAACTTTTAACATGCACACCATCAAAACAGCCAGTGCACTCTGAGAAAACATGTCAACATTTGTGGGGGAATTTGTGAATTATAAATCTGGAAGTTTAGTCAAGGTTTGTGTTTTCACATTGCAATTTAAGACCTTAAAAGAATATAATGAAACCATACTTAATAAAAGACGAAAAGTCATCTTTATTAAGCTTTCGTTGCATGTAACTGCAAAACAACAGGTTCTTCAGCAAACTAATATATCAGATGTCAGGAGAAAAACGGTAGTTCCTTATCCCTATCCACATGTGCACATGTACATTTGCATAAACAAATTTCCCAGACCAGTGTCTTTGTATTTTGTCGTTCTTTTAGTTTGTCGTTCCATGCTGGAGGTGTTGTTTCAGTCTACAATCAGACAGCCGGAGAGCCAAGAGGACGTAACTAGGCTCCTGATGCGTGAAATTAATGTTGCTGTTCTTTGTTGATAATCCACCAGTTTCAAAAGGCCCCAAACCAACATTTTTCTTACTTAAAAAAATTCTAACAGTTGCTGCATAACATAAGCTTTGCAGCTCTCCCGGCTTCTAAAACAGAACTGTTTGTTTACCAAAATGGGAATTCTCATTTCAATATTCACAATATCATTGTCAAGTCCAATAAACTAGCTGCAGCCGAATAGTCATTTTCTTGAGAAATTGCATTAGCCTTTGACATGAGACAAAAATGATTCCTCCATAGTTGGTGGGTTTGGGTGGAAGTGCGTCTTTGTGAGACTAAGATGGGTGAACAAGCCACGGCTCAAGGCCACAATCTAGTCATTCAGAACCTCCAGCAACAATGATGCACTCATCTAGCGACCTACACATTAAGAAATGAACCATTTTCCCTTTATTTGACCCCTGGCAAGAAAATAAGCTTTAATTACCGGGATAAAATTATTCTCACTTGACTGTGTGCATGTGAAAAGGGAATAGGGAATGACAACAGGCTTGAAATGTAACACCGAGACATAGCTACGGGTTCAAACTCTGTTGGCTATCATGGGTTTAGGTTTCGAACCATACCTTTTCCTTTACCTCATATTGTAATTACCACCTAAAATGTTCCTGAAGACATGACCCCTAGATGTGAGTAATAAATAAACACAAAAAAAGCAAAAAAGGAACAAATTTCACGGTAGTTCCACAAGGCAAAGGTTGGGGCCAATTAGAAACATGGTTTCCAAGATAAAACCTTAGTTGGGAGATTTCAGTTTACCGTGATCAGAGGAGAAACAGTCTTTAATTCACAGTTTCACGTAAACAAAAGGCCCTGGGGTGAATCATGCACACAAACACACCTACTGTATAGTATAGATGAAGCAGAGAGGCTAACACAGAGGCAGCCCACATGACACACACTGTTCAAAGCCACGTGTATAAATAGGCCAATGAAAAGGTTTAATGCATTCAGGGCTTTATAGGCCAAACTGTTAAACCTTTATGAGAAGGGTGGCATTTTGCAACGAGGAGAGTGACGGCATTGTTTTCAAGATTTGACTGTCGTTGGGCCACAATCGAGCTCTTTTGTGGGTGCCCTGTTAGTGAAAGGCCACCTCATGGATGGCTGAAAGGGACATAGATGGAGTTATTATGGATGTGCAGAACACTGCATTCCAGAGATAAGTGTGTTATAAGTACCTGCTCTCGATTTCAATCGTTGCTTTCTACAGCTGCTACTTCTACCAAAGCAGTTTAAAATAAAAATGTTTAAACTGTGACAGTTATTAAATATCAACAAACATATATAGACTATGACCCACTTAAACAATGGCAACGTCCAAATCTACAACATGTTCTGTACATCATCTGTGGGAAGGCAGCATCTGTATGCCTCAAATTGGCTATGGTACAGTTCATTTTGGCCATATGTGTTGTTTTCTGTTCTCAGCAAAGGCCTTTTGTTTATGTTCAAACTGTCATTGGGCTGTTGTGGCCAAGAAAGCGCACATCACTTTGTATACCAACAAAATGTCCCCAATTCATTTATCTGAGCATAAAACTGTAATTGTTATGACTTATTTTGTCCAGTAACCTTGCTTATTAAACCACATTTCATGATTGCCCCTTTGCCCACAATCAGGACAAGTGATCAGGTGACGATGCGTGAGGAATGATTACTCAATAAGCACACTTTAGGAAGGATTCTTCAAAGGGACCAGATTGAATAGAGACACACAAGTGAGAGTAATGTGGCTAATCTAAAGTTGTCACATAAACAGGCTGTCGTGTGATTACATTATACATTAAACTGGGTTTGTGCCATGGTTCCAAATGTTCAATCAAACCCAGTCTGTGATTCACAGTTTCATAAAGGTACGTTAGCTTTATTCAAATAGGAACGCAACATGAAATGTCTTAGTCGCCATTACATTATGCAAACCCTAAGATCTGTTAAAGTTTACAGAAGACATTAGATCAATAAATCCATCAAACTATGACCAATGGTGTCCATCCCCCTCCCCGAGATCTTTATCTCCCAATTTCCAAACTAAGCACTTGCTTGTCAATTTTTTGTTAGTAATACTGTTTGCAAAACGAAGCATCCTTACAATATGTGCATGTTGAACTGACTTGATTTACATAGCTCTCTGGTACTATCAACAAAGCCTGGGTGTTGTTTGTGGCTCTCTACCGTGCAATGTGAGGAGACGAGTAGGTCTGACACTCTTTGCTTTGCGCAACAGGAATTGCATTAATGTTCCGGTTTCCCTCCATGACTACCAGGTGGAAGGGAATGACCACGGGGCAAAATTGTTCACAGTGTTTAAACATGGGATGCCATTTTCCCACTTTTACAGATAGAATACATGTTAGCGGTAAATTGCTGTGATGTGTCGTGTCGCATTTAAGGGCTGCTTAATTCATGATACTGATGGTTACACATTGCATTATGCCCGGGCTCTCTGTGAGGCCGCATATTGAACATGAGGGGATGTTCATAGCTTGGACAAAAGGCAAATAGTGGAGGTGCAGTGGGAAACAAAAACAACAGCGAACCATGCCTTCTGCAATACAGACTTAACGACCAGGACGAGCAGCCAGAAACCAAGAGGGAAACCCTGTATTGGAATAAGATTCAACACATCAAATGCAATAATTATCTTCTGTCTTACTCTCCGTCTACCGCAGTCCCTGATCCAATCCATGATGTCAATAAAAAAAGCAGTCACCATGCGGAGGGCCCCCCCTGTACACATAACTCCTACTCACATATTAACAACATACAAAACCTAGGGCCCTGTGTGGAAGCTAAAGGTGGTGGTGGTGGTGGTGGTGGGCGGGGTAGAACAGTAAGGAGGGTGAGGTGGTGTGATGGTGGAGGAAGGGTCCCCAAAGCCCTCCCCCACACCCCTGTATCCACCCCCTCTTCCTTTTATATCATCTGTGAGAATGTTAAAATGCATTGGGATGGGGGATGTGGGAAGGTATGCCCCGGGCTAAAGCCGAGTGTCGCACTCAGTCGTGTGGGTGGACAGTTTGATGCTACACCCCGAGGCCCATGTTACCTCAAAGTCCATTAATAACCAAGATGGGCACCCCTCCAGTCCCCTGCCTAGCCCTACAAACACACAAACGTCTGCATAGTACAGACTTCTAATTCAAATACGAACTCTATCTTTCTTCCAGAATCTTTTCTCCTTCTGCATATAAGCCCTTGTGTTCGACTAAGTCTGTTTTCTTGGCCTGTCTTTACTCCATAAAAGATCAAGGGTACATGAAAAGCCAAGTAATTCAGGTTGCTGCTAGCAACACTAAAGGATAACATGCCTAAAGACGGAGAGAGAAGGGAAGGAAAGGAAAGGGGTTCAAGAAGAAGAATATATCTATGGTTTTCCTATGCACATCTTAAAATACTTTATTCAACGGTACAATTTATTTACATTTTGAAATTACATTCTATTTATTTCAGCATGGGAGGCGATGGCATTACATTGTATCCTATATTTTCTAGACTCCACTTTAATTTGCAAAATTTCCTTATAACAAGTAGATCAAAGAGTCGTAAAAAATGAATGATAAGAACAGTTTTTTTTTCCATGTGCGTTTATAACTACAGCTAGAAGGACTATGCAAACTAACATTAACTTACCAACAGATCAAAACAAGGCTTTTCCATACAAAAACAGCATAAAAGTATGCACACAACCCCCCACTTCTAGAAATGCTGGGTTTTAGAAACTCTGGTTGCAGACCTGGCAACGCAGGTGGAGAGGCAGAGAATAAAAAGCCGCAACTTGGCTGCCACTCTGTCGGAGTGGTAGGGGTAAAAGAGAAAATGTAATTCCAGCCTTATGTCCTCCAGTACAAAGGATAAAAATGGATACAACCGGATATAAGAGGTGGCACCGCCTATGGGAAACATCAAAGCCTTTACACGTTTTTCCTTTTCAGTTCTTTTTTTCCTAAAACCACACGCATAAAAGAAACTCTTTTGCACGTGAAAATGGCAGACGTTTAACAAGGCCCGGCACAATGTCTCCAGAATAGGAGACTGGCTTTGATTTGGAGCAGGAAAGGTGCTGGGGACAGCCTGTCTGGGTAGCCACCACAGGTCTGTGGCCCTTGGCTGTGTGTCAGCCATGACGACGGCCCCCAGGAACTCCCTGGGCAAACTTTCCGTCAACCTCCAGATTCATCTTATTTTGTCATTAATGGAGTTAAGTAAGTGTGCCCTCCTCTGAAGTTCCTTAGAGCCTGGCCTCACGTGGCCTCACTTGGCCTGGTCTGTCAGGGGTGCCGGTCTCCCTTGGGAGCTGTCAGTAGATTTTTGAAACCCCCTTTCAGAGCTTCCCAGGAATAGGCACGTGTGTCAACCTAGAGGGCGGAGACAAGAAACTCAAACATGGATGTGATGAAGGGGACAACAGAGGGAATGCGTACGCTCATCATTTCTTGTCATTTTTTAAAGTGTTAGGCACCTTAACGACATGTTTTCTCACTATGTCAGGCCTCCTGCAGAGTCCTTGCAATTTCTTACAGAGCTGCTCAGGTGTAGAGTACAGATACTCCACTGAAAGAAAAGTGCAGAGAAGAAACATACATCTTTAATGAAACAAAAACCTCAAAGCGCAAAACTAGATACTGCTCACTTTTATAATAAAAAATACATATTACACTGAACTAGGACAGGTTTTACATAATTGAGCTAGTATTCTTTTTAAAGATTCCCATTATTTATGCAAATCTAATTGAGGGAAGAAGCAGTTGTGGATGTAAGAATCAGGTAAATTAGGTTGACATCTTTTTTCTTCTTTCAAAGCTGGGAGAAAGTACAAGCTGTCGGTTCAGAGGGAATGTTTGGTGAAATTCAAGCTATTCAATTTACGGAATACAATTAAAAGTAGTCTAATTCTCATGCATTTGCATGTACAGGTTTTGGAATGCAAGTTGATTACTTCAGTGAAAAGAGATTTATAGTCACTTGTACCTGGAAATATTTCCGGATACACCAAGGACTTGGGACATAACGGATAGCAGCCACAATGAACGGCCTCTAACCTACAATACAATACAAATATATATAAACACAATATTAGGGTTGCACTCTGTACATGCATACTTGGCACTAGTATAAAACACACTGGATGTCTTAGAAATCAATTTTCTAAGGATGGTGAGTTCCCGTCTGGTTAGGAAAAAGACACAAGTTGTTTGCGCTGTACCCAAAATTGGAAAGTGAACATAATACCCCACCATAATCATTGTCAAGCCAAACAGCTATGTCAAAGCCGGGGCCATTGTGTCTGTTGACATCGGTTTCTTTTCATGCACATGTCAGAGTTAATGAAGTCCCACAAAATATCTGGGGATATTCAGGGGAAATAAAACATCCATTGCACATTTTCTGCAATGCAGCAGCAAAAGGGGGAAACATTTCTCTTTCAGTATACTATTATAGGCAAAATATCAAATTGTGAGGATGATATCAGAAAACAAACCCAAAATTTTAAATCCTCACCTCTTTGTTATGTGGTCCAAACAAGCTTGCCTGGGATAAGAATACAATTGGCTTGCACAAGCTTCCCTAAATTGATTCAACATATTTAAAAATGTACTGACCATTGCAGATACTCTGACTGGTATTCACATATTTGGTAGAATGGGTATTCATTTTGATGACTCTTCAATCTTAGTTTAATACACCAATGCCTTAAACTTAGCATACATAATTCAACACATTTTTTTTCTTCATGATTACAATAAAATGCAGCTTAAACAAGGGACAAAAAAGAGCTCTGTTCTGTCAATATTGAACAATTCTACGAGCAAAATGATGTACTCAACAGTACGCAACAGCTTGTTCCAGGACAACAGTCTTTAATGAATCGAACTACCTTCCAGAAACAAATTCAATATTTACTAATCAAACATATTCAACAATTATGACAATACTAATCAAACTTATTTCAAGGTAGCTACAGACATTAGTCCCCTGGTCAATGACAGTAAAATCCATGAGAGAGAGAGCCTGTTTTAGTGCGTGATGTGTAAGCATGCAAATGGTTATCAGGCTTTTCATCTAAAATATAATTAGCTGATAATTTTGCTGGGCTAAATTACTTTTTACTGCAGGGCACAAATAGTCGTTTGCTCACATTGCCTGCCCATAATTAATCAGATTAGGCCAAATTCAACAATAATGAGGATGAAACACATTGGTGACACTTCAATCGGGCCATTTGAGTGGACTGCTCTTTTCGTGTTGAGGACTGCATAATTGTTTATGGTTTGATTGCAGAAGCTTCCAATCCCTGTGATGTTCTGAATGCTACAGTCAAGGAGGAAGCTGAAGGAAGAGAATAACTCTGTCTATTTGTTAAAGGTGAAAGGTTAAAAATAAAATGAAATGTACAGTGCATCCAGAAAGTATTCACAGCACTTCACAATTTCCAAATGTGGTTGTGTCACAGCCTTATTCCAAAATGTATTAAATATCCCCCCCCCCCCCAACATTCTACACACAATACACCATAATGAAAAGACAGATTTAGATTTTAGCTAATTCCCTCCTTCAGGGAGGTT
>JAVQJS010044232.1:0-14915 GCA_036024795.1 Galaxias rostratus | reverse complement strand
CACACACACACACACACACACACACACACACACACACACACACACACACACACACACACACACACACACACAGAGTAGTTGAAAAATATTTACACAGACTTCTAATCCTTTGTTGCCATAACAGAAAGAGCTGTGGAGAACTAATTTAATCATGTAACATCAGTTAAAAATAACTATGATGTGCAGGAATAGAAATCTCTAGCAATTCCTACCTCTCTCACTCTTCTTTCTTTCTCTCTCTCTTCCTCTCTCTCCCTCTCTTTATCAATTTTTGGAGAGCTGCTATCTTAGTTCTGTCTGTGTGGAGTGCCTGATAGTGGGAAAACTCGGTCAGCCGATAAACTTCACAGAAGTGCAATACTTCAAAGAACTCAGATCAACACAAATGTAGAAAACAAACATCTGCATCCTACTTGGAGCAACAGATAGAAGCCCCACTGAGATACACGGAGGCCTATACCTTTCTGCAGAGCAGTGACATGAGCCAGGAGTGTGAGGCGATGAACCTGCTTATTTCCCCCTCCCTTTGCTCACCCCATTTGTGTGTTGAGAGAGAGAGAGAGTGAGAGAGAGAGAGAGAGAGAGAGAGAGAGAGAGAGAGAGAGAGCAACGACGGCATCTGGAGCCAAGCGTAGACTGAGGGATTGAGTCGTGCTGTTGTAATGTGATTAGGGCTAGGCAAGGCATTTTCAGTGGTGAAGTGGTGAGAGCTTTCTGCGGTGTTTGGATAGCAGGCCGTGGCCTCTCCGGGGGATCGTTCATGCATAGTGACTGGGAGTTCACTTCACATATCCACACTAGGCCGGCGTGAATGGATCACAACTCGTATGACTGGCCAGCCTCAAGATAAGTCTCCGTTAGCGATGATTCACGAAAGGGCCGTGAAACACTTCGTTTCCATATCGAAGATCATCCAAGCCTATTTACGTCCAGAACAACAGATCCCAGGTGGTCAGCGTTGGCTCTCGCTAATAGCTGCCTGGAAGCATGAAGAAAAGCCCAGAGGTTGCTAACCTTTTTGTGCACGGCTTATCAGCCCACTGGATTTGTAGGATGGTGGTTTAGTTTGGGGTCAGGACCCATCGCACCAGTCGATGTTCAGAAATGTTTGTTTTTTCTGCACCCTAATTGGAAGGATATCGTCCCCGCTCGAACAATTGTTCCGTCCGTTCATATTCATTTCAAAATAAGTATGCTATTTACCACCGAGGTAAATTCCTAGTCTTGTTTTCAGAAAGACTATCACTACAGAACTATGCGAATGGAACAGCCATTAACAAATAGTCATAATTAAACCAGCGATGCGTAAACGATTTAGTGGTGGGCAGCAGTCCTGCCAAGAGTTTATAGGTGACTGTAAATCATCCACAGTTTAATACCGCTAAGATGTTTAATTTGGTGCCTCTGAGCGCGTAATTAGTTCAATTATATTACAGACGCATTAGTCGAACGGAGGCTACGTTGCCCTCTGGTCCCTCGCGTTAAAAGGTGGCACTGTGTTTCCTCTTGTAAGATTAAAACACCGCTGTGTAATCGTTCACCTGGAGTAGGCCTCCAGACACCGTGGCAATGGTTCACGGAAGATTTCGTTTGCTCAAACTAGCCCTAATGAGACGCAGCGCTTAAGCAGCACAACAGGCTCCGTGCCTAGCGTCGGCTTGGTGTGTCGACAGTGACGGAAAGAATTGAGGCGAACAGGCGTCGGGCGAGCGAGAAAGCGTCTCTCTAGACAGATGAAACGAGGCTGTTATCCCGCACCTTGCCCGTTCTCGAGCCAGACGACCGATTATTGTTCCGTGGTTCAGTCTGTCTGGCCTGGTTTTTAATGCAACCAGGACACTATTCTTGTCTGGCTGCCTGAGCAGGTGGACAACAAGACAGCTTACATGCTTCTGCTAATTGCAGTCGGTGAGCGAAACGATTCCGGAAGGAGGGCGACGAGCAGAAGTCTTCTCAGCAGAACTCACAGCAGCCGAGGCCCGAGCCAAAGGGTTTTAAATGGATTACACTGGTGTGTCATTGCGATTACACACTGCTTACAGAGACCGTTTCGAGATGAATTGAATTGCATGGCTTTACACCAGGTCTTCCTTCTTCTTCCAATTGCCTCTTTGAAATGTGCAGCAATGTATTAGCTAGCTTTCAATGTAGCTGGCTTTCAACGTGTGCATTTTTCAAGTGGCTTAATGTTGTTTTTTTCTCCTGTAACTTTAGTCCAAGGGGTGCTGAAAGGGACGGTTGTTTTTTTCATGTCATGCGCACTTAGGGAATCTCTATGCATGTTTTCAATAGAATTCATCTCAGAGAATGAACTCGAGACTGCACTAGGAATATCTTGTTGTCAGGAATTGTGTAGCTTTGTCTATGAGCTACAATGTGTATGACGTTGACGGCAGTTGTTACGTGTCAACGACCTGCTTTCCGGGCACACTCCCATGCGGTCAAGATGATTTCCTTTTGTACTCGCTCCCACACTGGGGCAGAAGGTTTGAATCCCCTGTTCCTCCACCGTCTCCTTCCAGCAGCCTCTTCCTGGGTTTGTTAACGTGGGCCGTCAGCGTGGTCATGTGCCTCTTTTACACACGCCTTTGAAACCCGCGAATAACAGTGCCTCAGGAATGCCCTCCGTGGGGCGTGCGCACACCACAACGGAGAGGATTACGCCCGCCTCAACGTCGGAGACCGTAGCGCGTTAGGCAGGGAGGTCACGTCTCCCGGGGACTCCATTAAATAAAAGGAGGGCGAGCTCCGTCGAGGTCAAACGTCGACGACCTCTGCCATTATTGACCCACTAGCGTTTGTACACGCGCATGTACACGCTTTGGAGATGCTCAACGGCGGCGCGACGCGATCTATATGGGTGCCACATCGGGAAGGTCAGCCGGGTGACCCCTTCATGGATCCTTATGGACTGAGGGACCTCGCTTTGTTAATGTGCAGGAGAGAGGCATTGGACGCGCGCTGCCTCTTCTCGTTCCTGCCGCGAGCTGCCCGTGACCACACGGAGAGGTCCCTCTGCCATTTCTGCTTCAACCCACGTCATTCTCCTACCGACGTCGTCGTCAGCCATTCTTACACGTGAGGGACGATGGAGAGAGGCTGGTCAATGCAGCTCGATCACTGTTGGACAGTTTGACCAGGCTTAGAAAAACAAGTCTCGTCTGCCCGCATGAAAGCGACGCCCATATTAGCCTCGGTGCGGGTGACCTATGGGGAGATTCATTTCCCCTGCTCTCACCCTGCCATATATTAATCATGCGGACTCTGCCATAGGAATGAACACACTGGGGGATTTGCACTGCCTCGGACGGGGATTACATTGTCTAACGTTGAATTTGAATTGGTCTCTTGTTCTAATTCCAGAGATTGAACTCGGTTCTTTATAGACTGCTATAACCAAGAGCATCGCTCGGGACCTAGCGATTTCATTGAAACAGACAAGGCAGTGCTTGTATTATCCCCTTCACTCAGGAAAATTCACCACATTAATGATCAGAGGCTCCAAAGTGATTCCCACTATTCTCTGTCTTAGACTCTGGCTCGGCAATTGGTCTCACACACACTTGCCATTGCTCTTTTGCCTCCCCCTCTCCGCCCCACTATCCGCCTTCCCAATTTAAAACCGTAGATCAGTAGGGCATGGTGTTGGGATCGAGGCAAATATCCCGGGCGAAGCGGAGATGTCTTTGTTGTTTTTCATTC
This sequence comes from Galaxias rostratus, assembly GCA_036024795.1. Taxonomy (NCBI): domain Eukaryota; kingdom Metazoa; phylum Chordata; class Actinopteri; order Galaxiiformes; family Galaxiidae; genus Galaxias; species Galaxias rostratus. Next base: position 11,213 of record JAVQJS010044232.1, on the reverse strand, counting down.
CCAGCTTATTCCACCAAGGATAAACCGTGGGCTATGAAGCTTTTCTTCCCTGGCAATAAAGACACTTTTTAGTCTGACCTCACTTTAGATGTGAGGTCACCGCACGCTTCGAGTCATCGGTAGATGCACTTGTCCGCGTCCCCGCTCCCCTTAACAATAGACTACACCTGCAGCGATGTCTAGACCGCTGCCTCCTCCCAGCCTCCCTCTCCATCTTTCTACGGTGTTACATCACATCACCGCATCTTAATTCCTCCCTCGCTGTGAAATGGCTCTGCGCTCTCATCCAATCGCAGCCCGACGTGATTTATTTTTCCTTTTAATTGAAAAGTCACGTCCCACAAATGGGAATTTTAGTCTCCTACCCCACACACACACACGGACTCGCTCCTGTTCCGTGGTAGTTCCCCTGAACGTTTGTCAGAGCTGCAGTGTGCGTTTCGGCCTGTTCATTGGCACATTTCTCGACTTCAATAGGAATGCCGCGTCAAGTAGATAATGCCCGTACCTGAATTACATTTCTCAGCCCGCTTTGCCCGCTCTCCTGGTTTCCGTTGGCTTCCGGAAGGTCTACATGTATTACCAGCCATTGTGATTATGAAGCCAGGGAGATGAGAATATAAATTAGCATTCCGCTCCAGGCTGTGGCACAATCAAGCTGGAGTGTCTCCACAGAGAAACACTAGCATCCAAATTTAAACTTGCATGCTGACAAAGTGTTGTAATGATTCACCAACCCCTCCCCGCTCTCTATCTCTCTCTCTCTGCTCACTCCCCCACACCCACACTTTTCCCCTTTCCTGCCAACACGCCCTGCTCTGAAACATCTCACCCTCAAACACATGACAAACGGGGTGCACACTGTGGGGACAGGAGAAAAAATAAAAGACTCCCTAATCAACATTAAGCCTGCAATCCTTCCTAGTGAACTGATGAATTTTTGATAGAGTGTCCCTAGAGGTTTTCAAAACCCATTTGAAAGTGAGGGGGCCTCGGCGAGACGGACAGGGAGAGGGACCGAGTTGAGGGACCGGTGGGGGTAGGTGAGATATCTCGTAGACATTACACATGCACTCACAGGGGCTGGGCTGTGAACTTCCGATGTGGGTGGCAGCACCTGCTCCCTGCCAGCTGTAAACAAGATGGTGACACTCCCTTTCCGTGCATGAGGACATACCCTGGGCGTCCATTTGGCCCCGGTTTACGATTACCATAAAGGCCCAGATTGCCTGCACGAACAACGCGACGGAGGTGGGAGACTCCAGCTTCCATTAGTGCCTTCTATTCCCGGAAGGGCCAAGTCTGTGTTCCGGACAAGGCTGAACCCCCGTACCATCCCTTACCCCCAGATATAATTAATTGTAATTAGCGACTGAAATAGGCAGACAACTTGATGCAATTATCGCATAGTCAATATTCTATCCATGCAGTTTATATTACAGATAATCGAGTCAAGTTTTTTTTTTTACATTGTGATGCACAGGTTCTGTAGCCAACATAAACCTGTAGTCCCCTCCTGTTTTGTCTTACAAGGGATTAACTGTATACAATCAATTTACGTAAGAAAGGTACAACCTGAAGAAAAAGGTACTATGCTTGTCACTGAGTGATAAAAATCTAATGGCATCGCAGGCCTCATGATGAGCCAACATTCACTCAAAGAAATAACCAACACTCCCACGCACACCAGCACACTTCGACAACCCCCTGCTTTTCTTGCGTTTAATACACATGGCTCCTACATTTGTTGACTAGAATTACACCAAGGGGCCTTGAGGCACAATTTCACAATTTTTCATCCAGTTTAGGGTCCCATCGCAGCGACGAGAATCGCAATCTTCTCTTGATGTCGATGCCATTCCACTTGAAAGTACAGTGTAAAGGCGTCCTAGCAGCCGCGGTGACGAGAAAAGTTGCGGTTCGCCGCGGTTTCGACAGACACACTGTGACAATGATGCATTAGCGGGGGCTTTATGGAGACAGTGCATCCGTTTAGATGGCCTGACTCATTCGTCGGAATTGCCCCTATGAATTCATGTTTGCATTCAGCCCCTAGGAAAACAACTTTTGGGGCGACGAGATCCCTCAAGGAACACAATTATGGAAATCCCTCAGAGCAAATGCAGTGTTGTTTATACAAGCATGCAGATTTCTAGCTTACGCGAACACATTGGTAGAAATCGCTTTGCCGCCATTAGATTAGCATCGAGTCAATAGATAATCAGTACACGGGGTGGACTTGGACTCGTCATACATCACACTGTCCTTTTCCCTGAAGTAAAGAGATTAGGATGTGAAGGCAACCCCCACGGGGGAGTCCGTGGACTGACGTACCGTCACAATAATGTATGGAGCAACCAAAAAAATAAAAAATCCATTATGAATATGATGACTTCAGATCAATGCAGCCTCCTATTCTCTTTGACAGGTTGAAACCGATACACTCATTAGTCATAATGCCAGCGCTGGAGGTTTTTGCGGGTGATAGTCTCCAAATTGTTTACACAGAGAAGCACCAATCCTTTTATTTACAGGAGAAGGGGTCTGTGTCAACATTGAATGAATATGAAAATGATAATGGATTGTTATTATTATTTCGAGTTTGTTTTTATGGAATTGTAAGAGGTTATAAAAAAACTTGTTTTTTGTTATTTCCCCGTAACTCAACGCCTTGAAGTTAGCTGATTGGATAATAACTTGACATTTTAGGTTAAGCAGGGGTCTCACTTAATCTCATTCAAACTGGACCACACAGTCACCATGCTTTTCGGTTCATACGGTTTTCCTTTTAAAAAGAAGTTAGGAAAATAATGTTCATCTGGCTCGTGGGTTATTAATAAAGCTTCCTTCGTTAATTCCTGGCAACGCTGTTGGGGTCGAACACAACCTGCCAAAAAAAAAAGTAATATTGTGACTCAGACCACATGTAGCCTAGTTCACCGATGTCAAAAACAACTTTACAATTCTTAAATTTGATTGCTCTTAATCACCGGTAAACACTTTTGTTGTGTTCAAATCCGCTTTGGGTTCTGTAAGGCTTTACCTGAACAGGAGGGGTACACCGGTCACGTGGAGTCGAAAGCTGCGTTCCACTAAACTCATCATACCTCAAGGGTCTTCATAAATCAAAGGCTTGAAAACCTTTGCCAACCAGTTATTTTCTCATTTACTATTCCGCCTATGAACGCTTTGTGTTCCACTCCTGGGACTAGAGGCTTTGATTTAGAAGGCCTGATTGTGACATGGCATAGCAACCCCGAGTTGACACGTTAAACACAGAGCGTGAGTCCCTTTTCCAGTCCCCCCAAACCATAGCAGACTATGACTCCCTATGTTTTGGTCTGACATTTCAATAAGCTCTCCGAGCTCGGATTTGGACTGTCCATCCTGGGACCATTCCGGCAAGGACCGTTCTGAGAGCTTAGATGGAAAAGACTAGGTGGTGCTGTGCGTGTGTGTTGCTGCCGGTATATGTTTCCATCTGTTGTTCTGCACTTAGCCTTTAGCTTTTCCTAGGGATAAACAGCATCTGTTGTTTTACGTTCTGAGAGAAAAAATTTTTTTTTCTTATTTGTGATCAATTTCAGAAAACATGCTCCCTCAAAGTTCACTTTTTGGAAAAGAACATCATATTCTCTCTAGGAACAGGACAAATCAAATGTCAGACCATTTCCACTGGATTGACTGGCACTGGAATGATCGCTACCTGAATGCCAACGGGGGTCATGTGTGCATCTGTCAGGGAAAACCTCATTACTTTCTTGGCCCGGGCTGCTTGTAGATGGGGTGACCACTGAGTCATCTCTTGAAGCCCAGCCCCTGGTCCCCGTGTTTGGGGCCGGCTAGCCGTCCCTCAGACAGCTGCCCGGTGACCACAGCTCAGTGTGGACTCACCAAAGACAAATGGCTCCGTACACTGGCCATCACTGTGGACGGAAGCACTGAATGCCTGTCCCATGTCAGAGATAGAATCAAACATGAACTATAGCTACGTACATATCAAACATAGATACACATATGGACATGAAGACTGTATATATTCAAAAATGATATGCTACGTACATATATATATATATATATATATACATTTGTATTTTTAGATTAATAATAATAATAATAATAATACATTATATTTATAAAGCGCTTTTCAAAACACTCAAAGACGCTGAAATCCTGATTCATCCTTATTGACAGCTGGGTAGTAGCACCACCTACTCCTTCAACCGACATTGATACCAATGCGTTCACAAAGGGGATTGATACTGCACTACACTGAGCTTAGGCTGCACCAGCATCTTTACTCTGCAGTTTGGCAAATCATTCAGCTCACAAATTGATTCATCTAAATAAAGTTCAAGTTCATCAAGTACGCATGCATGTATGTTAGCCCTGTGATGGACTGGCGATATGTCCAGGGTGTACCCCGCCTCTCGCCCGAAGTCAGCTGGGATAGGTTCCAGCCCCCTCGTGACCCTGCATAGGATAAGCGGTACCGCTAATGGATGTATGTATCTATGTATATAAACGCACATATGCATATACATATATAAATTTGTATATATATATATATATATATACGTAGAATATCATTTATAAATATATACATTTACAGTATATTTGATACCTTCATTAGATGCAGACATTCCACACCCTAGTCACTTCATTTTCGAGCCAGCCAGAAACCCTCCCTCTCTCCCTGTCTCACTCCCTGCTGATTTGACAACATTTTCAAGTTATGCTGTGAATGTCAAGCTAAAGTTTCTGTATGCACAGTGCCAGCGAAAAAAGGGCTTTTGTAATGGGGTTGGTTTCAGCCGTTCTAGCGATGCATCATAATCTGCCGCTTGTCGCCGGGCAGTGCTAATTGGATGCAAGTCCAGATACGGACACCTGGGTCTGCTCGCTGTCTCATTCTCTGTGTATATGTTTTCACTCGCTTTAGTGCCTGTGTGTGTGTGTGTGTGCGTATGTGCGTGTGTTTGTGTGCGTGTGTGTGTGTGTGCATTTGTGTGTATGTTAGAGCTAAAAATGGAGGAAAAGAGTAAACAAGCCTTATTTTCTCTGTTTGAAGAAGAAACCAGAGTTCTCTTTTGCTGCACTGAAGCGGTAGTTTTGCTTGGCGTCAGCAGATGCGGAGTTAGTCTGGGTCAAAGCCATGTATGTGCAGGTGATCGGGAAACAACTAGAATGATTTAAATTGATTTCAGAACATCTTGCGTGTGTATATCTGTTTATTGCAATGACATGGTAATTGATTTAAGCCATTGTTTGGCATCGAGGGTCTGCTGTTTTGAATGACCTTTCGGCCCTAGTCATGTTGAACTCTCAATGAAACCGTGGGTTCAGAGCAGACATCTGCGGTGTGAAGCCACGCGTCGGTGCGGCTGTAAGAGCCAGTGCGATGCAGCCAGGAGCCATGGGAACGCTCGAAGAAGAAGCCATTGTGGTACAGAGAAATGAGGTTTAAGAAGACGACCACATTTAACTCGTGAGCATCTGAGTGGGGTGTTGGTGGGAACATGGGTAAATGCTACTGGCTGAGTGGCCTGCCTGCCTGAGCTCCACTGAGCCGTCATCCCACATGTAGCAGCATATTTATGATTCATACAGATTTGATCAACTTCGAAAGATCTGCTAAATCCAGTTGTCCAGATGTTTTTTTTTTTTTTTTCATTTAGGTATACATTTAATTTATACACAATTTCTTTAAAAAGACAAGGGCGCATTCACAAAAGGATTTTGTGGATTTTGCCGAAGCTAAACTTTTGCAAACAGGAATGTAAGGAACCGTCTAAAACACAGAGCACTCGCAAACTATGCTACTACACTAATAGCGCCTATATTCTCCTGTGCTGTTTGCATTTAATTAAAGGAGTTAATGTTCATAGCTCAAAGTTGGCCCCTTCCTCTGCAAGTGAGCCTCTGCTAATAATGTCCCCAAATCGGCGCAAAATGCCTCACACCGAGTGAAATTATTAGCGTCATCGGAGAGTTGGTGGTATTTGAAGGCACTTTCAAAGGTTGTCGTGCGCCAGCGCTGACAATTCTTGCCACACATGACATACCTTAAAAATCCTAGTTAAGTTTTTTAGAGTTTTGCAGAATGCTCCTCTCTACTCCTTGTCCGTCGGGACCTGCAGCTCACGTTCCATAGACGACCGTGTTTCTCACTTACTCTCTGCTATTGCCCCGCCTACATGCGTTTTTTGGGTGTAAAAGCTAAGTTATACTCGTATCACCCTGATCGTTGCAATCATATGCAAAACAGGGCATACGGCGCTCAGCTGCACAACGCTGTGGGCGTGCTATTTTGAGTGCTATTATGTGGGCATCGTCGGAACAATCTCTTTAAAGAATAGGTCCGTGTGACACAGCCATCAGTTGGTGATGACATGCAGTCCATCGAGCTCTTAGCAGCCGCAGCCCGTTCTCTGTAAAGTAGGACCACGGTTTGTTGTTCCTAACGCTAACCTCCGTAATATTCATATTCACATCAAATGAAACCTCTACCCCCCTCAGTCATTCTTATAGACCCTTGGATAAAAAAAAAATGTCTTTTTAATTTTGCTGTACTAGAACCATTGTCGTGTTTGCAGTGCGGCCTATGGCTGCGTTTGGTTTGCGTCAGCCGTGCTAGCAGGAGTCTGCTGATCTGCTTTGATGGGGTTCTATCAGGAGGACTTACAGAACAGGAGTACCACCTCCGCCCCTCCTTCCCAGGATTGACAGATAAGGTCTTTGCGGCGCGCCCTCTCATCATTGCCAAAGCAGAGGGGGTATGACACACTCCACCTGGCCTCCCTAACACACCATGTGTGACACTGCGTCTCTCACACACGCTGACCTCGCCTCGCTTGCCATTTCTCCCAGCATGAGGAGATGCAGCGAAACCAACAGACAGTCCCTCTCCCACACAAGCACACAGGCCCGTAGACAGATGGACATGTTTGAGTCACACGCGCGTGCACACACACACACACACACACACACGCGCGCGCACACACACACGCAGGCACGCACACACCATGCATCGCCAAAGGTTAAAGGTGACACTGCAGTGGCCAGGTGGGACTGACGCAGACACGGACGCTCCCTGCGGAGCCTGCAGGTCAAGCCTCATAGCCCCCCCCCCCCTCCCCCTTCTGTCACTAAGTGGCCGTGGCTAGTCCGTGTCCCGGCACCGTGTTGCCCGGGGTGGAGCAGACACGCTCCAGTGCAGTCCACATCCTCTCTTTCTCTCTCTCATTCTCTGTATCTCTCTCTCTCTCTCTCTCTCTCTCTATGTCTCTCCCCCTTGTCCCTTTCTCTCGCTCTCTCTCTCTCCTCACATTTGCCTTCATCTGACACCAGACAGGACATGTGTTTTATCGGGCCTTTCCCTGCTCCTCTGTCCATCAGCGAGGTCACCTGGCATAGACGACTGCGTCAGCGAGTGGGAGGGAGCACGGGGAATGAACACTGCGTCTTGACTGGAGGGGTCGGGGGGGTTGCCTTGTTTCAGCACCAGAGGAAATGGGGTTTTATTGCTTTTGTATTCTTGAATATATTGCCTTTCTATTACGGAATGGAGATTTTTATGTCCATGTGAGTCCACTGGTTATCGAACGTGAAACATACCTTATAGTCTTAAGGTGTCACCTTGTAATCTACGGTGTGTGTGTGTGTGCGTGCGTGTGCGTGTGTGTGTGTGTGTGTGTGTGTGTGTGTGTGTGTGTGTCTGCGCGGTGGCGGGCCGAGCATTGCGGATCCCTCCCACTCACGCATGTGCCGAGGCAGCCGGGGCAAGCGGGTCTGCCTGGAACCGCTGGACGCTCACCGCCACTTAACAGATCACGGCGTGGCACAGACACCGGGCCGCCGGCCGCAAAGAGAGAGAACGAGGGAGAGAGAGAGGAGAGGGGGAGGCTGAGGGAAGGGAGAGGTCGTGACACACCGAGTGGAAGCCTGCGCTGGGGAAAGGGGGGCGCTGCTTGAACCCGTCACCTCGCCGCGCCGTGACCCTCGGGTCGCTGCTCACCGCCTTTTTCCCGTTGCGCCGCCCACTCCCACCCGCCGGCCGGGACGGAGACACACACCGGACCTCGGCACCGCGTCCCGGACCGCGCTAACCAGGGCCGCGTCATGCAGGAGGGCCATTAAAGTTTCAGTAGCTCTCCCCGTGCAATGAATAAGATAACGAGGGTAATGCGATGTTTATAGGGAGGACATTACGAGCCATTAGCGGAGCGCTTCAGCACGGCCAGCTGCTTTCCGAACTGCCGACTGCTACGCGTAACAAAGGCAACGTTGGCACACGGTATAGATAAAAAGGGAACACGTATCTACGTTTAAGACGGACCAGGAATAGAGATATTTTATCCCCCATCCTCTCTCTCTCCCAAGAGCTATGAGTGGGGAAGATGTCCCTCTGCGTGTGGTATTCTCCTCCCCTATCTCTGATTTCCCTTGACTTGTCTGCGCTCCGGCACGCCTCGCCTCTGCGAAAGGTATTTGCTGAGAAAGCAGAGTAAGCCTTCCCTCCGCGGCCCCGGCCGAGCGGCCTTTTCCACCGCGGCCTTTCAACCCCCGTGAAGCGGGCACGGTTGGCATGCCCACGGTTGGCATGCGTCGCACCCCCCCCCTGCCCCCACCCACCATCCTCCGTCCCTCCCCTCCGACCCTATTCCCTTCCCCCTACCACACTCACACTCCCGGCTTCCCGCTCTCCCTCCGGAGCGAGGGAGAACCTGAGAGAAGGGGGAGGAGGTGGCGGCTGTGGGTGGGTGGTTGGGTGGGTGGTTGGGTGGTTGGGTGGGGGGGGTGGGTGAAAGGTCACCACCGCACCATTACCCGCAGCATTCGTGGCCGTGGGGAGAGGGAGGGGGACGGCGGCGAGGGGAGCAGGGCGATAAATAAACAAATAGATAAATGCAAGTAGGCCAGGTACTTAGCGGCGTAATGAGACAGCTGCGCCCATCCGGAATCGATGTGCTCCAGAGACGGTAATCACTACAGCTTCCTTAACACCGCCCTAATTGGACGTCAGTCATTAACGTTGAGCTTGTACAGCGGGACAGAGAGGGACTCTCACGCCGTGGCGGGGGTACAGTTCGCGTGCGCCTGCGTCGGCCCGCGTGGGTGGATTCGCGTCGACGTGTAAGGCGGTGTCGGCGTGCGTGCCGGCGGCAGGACTGTGCAGGCAACGTGTGAGGGGGTGGGTGTGTGTGTGTGTGTGTGTATGTGTGTGTGTGTGTCAGCATGTGTGGCAGCGTTCGCTAGTCATTAGCATTGATTCCGTTCGAGGAGCCCCCCTTTCCCTCGTCTGTTTTCTCTCTCTCTCTCTCTCTCGCTCTCTCTCTCTCTCTCTCTCTCTCTCTCTCTCTCTCTCTCTCGCTCTCTCGCTCTCCGGCGTTCAAGTAGCGATTATGGTCTCGGTCACCGCAGGGAGCTTCTCCACTCCGATAGTGATGGCTGCTATCGATCTAGCTAACTGGACTGCCCCCCCTCCCTCTTCTGACCCTGGCTGAAGGATCTCCCTCCCCTTCTCTTAATTGGTTAATCTGACATAAGTTGCAAGCGTGTCGGGTCTCCAATTAACCATCACACCCATGACTGCTCATCCCACTCCCTTTGTGACAGTGCCATTAGTTAGGTGTTAGCTTTGTTCCAGTATGAAGCATACAGCTAAGCACTATGTAGACTCCCATTACAAACCAGAAGACAGGGGAATAATTGCTTGTAGGAGAAGAGGTTTTCCGGGGGGGTGGGGGGACACAGTCGGCTTGTGCTGATTGTGTGTGTGTGTGTGTGTGTGTGTGTGTGTGTGTGTGTGTGTGTTTGTGTGTGTGTGTGTGTGTTTGTGGAGGAGGGCACGTTGGTTTGGATACTGTGTGCACACATTGAGAGAGCTGTTTGGAATCAGAAATGACTGGGGACGGTGAAGATAAGATGTTCTTCGTGCGCTGCTCTTGAAAGACTCTCTCTCTCCTTCTCTCTCTCTCCCTCTCTCTCTCTCTCTCTCTCCCGCACGTTTTTAATTTGCAAACGAGGTTAATAAATGGCCTTGTTAGCATAGCCCTCAAACAACCAGACCCTTCTCCTGTGTCTGGCTGCCCTGAATGCTCAGTCTGTGCCTTCTTCCCACATGTTGTATTCCCATCCCCATCCCCATTCCTGTCCAGCTACACTTGGTTGGTCCCACTGTAATCCCCCGGACAGTTGGGTGGAAGGAATCATTTACAGTGCACGGTTCTGCTCATGCCTAAACCTGTTGTTTCTGGAAAATCCCTCTGAATTTGGTTTTCAATGGAGTCCCGGCAGACAAAGTGAACCGACGGTTGAACGGGAGCTTCCATTATTGAACCACTGTGTTCGGCCATCGGTTTGATGGCTCGGACAGACGGGTACGTAACGCGGTAACACTCTGCGCCGGCACGCCGTTCCGGTCGGTGTCCGGGAGCTTCCGCCCGCCGCTTTCCTCCGGCTATTGTCCCATGGCGGCGCTGCCTTCTCATGGACGTTCCCTCTTATTATCTGGGAATCATAGCGGCAGTCCAGGGATAGTTAAATAATACCATCGTCCCTTCCCGAGACGATTTGCATATATGCATATTACCCCAAATGGCTTTTTAAAGCCCCCCCCCCCCAAAAAAAAATCACAATAGAAAGAAGGCTGGAATTAATTAGCTAAGACAACCAACAGACGAGCAAGGGAGAGCGACAAGGAAGGGGGGGGGGGGGGCACTTCACAGCTGTGACTTTTCATAAAGCCCTGAAACCTGGGCCTCTCAAGCCACAGTTAATATTCGGGGACCGTGCTGGACTGCTGATGATGCCGAGTGCCGTTTGTTTTTACCACTGAAGTAGCTTGATCGCCATAATGCCGGGGAGGCAATGGGAAAGCTCCGTAATAAGGCCGGGGACGTTTTCGGGAAGTCTTCGCACATTAAGGACTGAGTGCCCCCCCCCCCGCACCCCCACCCCCAAATCCCTCTGTTGCCATCTATCTATTCATCCCACTTTACTCTGCTCACCCCAACCCTTCCGGAGAATTTGTCCTTTTGCCAGGCAGCGTTTTTTGGCAGGTAGAGACAGCTCTCTCTCTCTCTCTCTTTCTCTCTCTCTTTCTCTCTCAGCTCTCTCCATCTCTTCTCTCTCTCTCTCTCTCTCTCTCTCTCTCTCTCTCTCTCTCTCTCTCTTTCTCTCTCTCTCATTTTTGTTCTCTCTCTTAGCTC
>JAVQJS010044224.1:0-15248 GCA_036024795.1 Galaxias rostratus | reverse complement strand
TAACACGGGGAGAACATGCAAACTCCACACAGAAAGGCCCTCAGGTGGGATTCGAACTCAGGACCTTCTTACTGTGAGGCAACAGTGCTAACCACTGCGCCACCGTGCCGCCCCCACAGCATCACGTACATTTTTATTATTATTTATATTACCTAAACCGAGGTAAATATCTCTTTCTGTTGGTTTACATAAATTTACATTTTCGTAAACTCTCCTGGGAAGGGAAGCCATTAGAGACGGTGTTTATTGTTTTCCATTACAATCACATATGATTTCGGAGTCATCTCATTTTTGAATGGAAATGGTTCCTTGTATATGGTTGGACAGGGAGGGCAGGCTACATTAGGCGAGAGGGAAAATTGAGTGGTTGTTATTAGCCGTGTCTGTGGCACATAGAGAGAGAGTCTGTCTCCAGCTGTGCCACTCAGTGAGGGAGCATTAAGCTTTAAGAGGCAGTGAAGAGGCTCACAGGTCTTCAGAGGAACTTGACAATGTTTGCAAATCCCTCTGGGTCTAGACCTCTGTATAGCTGTAGCACCCATACACAGTCTTTTCTTACAGTGTGTACGCTGTTCTTGTAATTAGTGTATTTTGTTTTCATGTAACAATATTTATGTTGAATTACTGCAAATACATGACCTGCAGTAGTAATGTAATTACATCACAGTTATGCTTTATTTATCTTGAACATAATACTAGTCCAACTAAGAACAACATTTGTAACATGTTCATTGCCATATAATGATTGATCAAAATGTTTCATATTTATTTTACATTTTATTTTCATATAGCAAAAAAGTCTCTTTATTTGGGATGTCATTCCTGTATGCTAGGACTTGCCATTCCCTTAAGTGTAGAGGTGCCTGATCCAAGACCATTATAATCTGTCACATCAAATCCTCCATCTACTGCTGCTGCCTTGGTAATGTCCTCATCTCAGGTAACGTCTCATTGGTAAGGGAAGAAAAGAACTCATCTACAGGAACTTTAGGCAATCAGATCAGGTGCTTTAAAAGCCATCTCCACCTATTCGCGCTTTGCTCGTACAAGACAAGCTGTCCTCTCAACTAAACACGGATGATTCTGTCTTAATGTGCCATTTCAGGGACCAAGAAATCCATAGCTTCTATAGTGCCATCTGATAGCAGGTGGTAATGTTTGTCCCAGCAGGCCCCCTGCATCCTAGAATGATAAAAGCGACATGGTTCTTCTGGAACCACCCTCACCATCTACCCAAAAGAAGAAAAAAAAGCACTTCCTGGGAACATCAGAGGGGAAGAGATTGGCAGCTTTCCGGACTTTGGTCCATTTCACCAGCCATTATACCCAGATGAGAAGACGATGCATGCTGCGGTGGAGATGTCGGGGTGGGAGGGGAATGGCAGCTTAGCAGACGGCTGATACAGGTGTACAGGCGGGATCAAACAGCAGCGCTGTCAGTACGGCAGGCAGCACGATTTTCTCGCAAAGGGGGCTGGGATCTCAATAGAAGGCCCCATCAATTTCACTATGACGGGATTAGCCGCCAGCTTCGTATGATTTTCTCTGATTCTGTGACTCAACAATTCGGTGATCCAGGTTCTAGCCGCTTTATAGGGCCCCTATCCTGATTTTCAAAAGCTTACCCTCCGGTCAAGTGACACTCTTTTTTCCCCCCTAAGATGGATCCGTTTTCCTTTTTCTGCTGCTTTCAGTCGTTCATTCAAAACTCTGTCCTCACATCCTCTACATCTTCCCACATGTGTGCGCCTCTGCTTGGTCGGAGTTTTCCTTTCTTCCCCCTGGTGCCATGCTTGCCCCACGGCCCTTATAGCCAAATTGGTTTACACTGGAGTGAAAAATGCACTGCAAATGCGCTTAAACACGTACAGTCAGAAATGCAGACAGTGCATGTCAGGATTATCATCCAAGTCAGGGGGAGAAAGGAGAGCGTCTCCGCAGCACAAAGCGGGGGAGCCAGAGTGAAGCCTGCAGATACAGCCGGTCTCATCCACTTCACTGGGAGGGGAGGATTTAGCATTTGCATGCTGGTCTGTAATTCTGGGAATTATCTAACTTGTCGCCACAACTCAAACTCCTGCAGTATTGTGGAACTATTGTTTCACATGGATGAACAGATTGGGGTGTTCCATTGTTCAAGCTTGGTGGAGCTTTATGGTGGTAGAGGTAGATGGCTCCAGAATGGCCTCCTGTTGTCACCAATTGATGTTTGAGAGGACAACAGAACCATTTTGGAGCTCTAGGATTTGAGGACTATATAACCTTAACAGACAAAAAATAATAAAATAATAAATATAATATACAGAAATAAATAAATAAATAATATTTCTTTTTAACCAAGAACGTGTCTTGAACTCATTCAGCCCATTACAACGGCAGATGGTTGCTAGCCTGAATGATAGATATTGGTTACCCTAAAAGTGTAGCTTGTTGGAAACTTGTTCAGATATAGACCTACCCTGGGCAGCATGGTGGCGCAGTGGTTAGCACTGTTGCCTCACAGCGAGAAGGTCACTGACAGTTGGTCTGTGTGTTCTATATGTGTGAGAAAGATGTAATATATGTTGAGTGAGCAAGTCTGGTGCAAGTTGGCTGCTGTGGTTTCACTCAGACTGGATGTAGTGTCTGATAGCTGTTGTTCAGTGTATGTAATTAATTGGTGATCTAATTGTGTGTAAGGCACTTTGAGTGTCATGATAAAGCGCTTAAAACTAAATAAAATGCATTATTATTATTACTTTTCTCATCACATGTATGTCACATACATGACATACTGTCATAGCCTAACAGTCACGAGTCATAGTCAAGAATCTCCAGCCAGATGATTTGCACATGGAAGGCTGTTAATGTGTAGCCCTCTTTATAGATCGATAGAGTAAGAGCCAATGCTCTGTAGATATTTAAAGATTCACAAGAGCGGTTTCTTCCTGTTTGTAACTGCTTGCTACTATCCTCCCTTTGGGTGGACACCGTGCTTCTCTCCCTGTCGTCCAGCTTCAGTGTACAAACCCTCTCCAAACACAGCCAATGGGATTTGGATGTAAAACTTCCCAGGAAAGGCCACAGTCATTCCCCTAAAGCCGCCACAGCACACCCCTTCACTGGAACAAACGCCCCCCAGACCTCCCAACACAAAGCCTCCAGAGCAGGCCCAGCACCCAATCATAGCACACCATTCAATCATTGTTTTTCCTCTCTTTCACCCCTTTTATTGTGCCACTAAAGGTTTTAGCTGGGCAGAGAAGGAGGGCTGTCACTGAGGAAACCTTAGCCCATTGATGAAGTGACAGGCGCTGCCAGAATATGATCCTAATCCTGTTTCCAGCATTCTTTTGGCCCACTGGCATCGCAATTCCTCCACACATTCTCCAAGCTGTCAACCAGAAAAATCCCTCTAATAGTGCATTGCCCAGATACACATCAAAGAGCTCCTGGAAACCTTCAGCAGCTTAGCACCATGCACATGCGCACATGCACACAGACACACACACACACAAACATGCAAAAAAACATCACTTTTGCATCCACCTACATAAACAAATGCTGTGTAGGTCTCCTAAGCGAATTTTTAAAATTATTTTAATCACATATTTTGCAAAAGTTAACTTCAAATTAATTTACAATGACCATTCTAATTAACATCATTCTCTCTTAAAGGAATACTTTACAGATTTATTTAAATAATAAATAGTGTTGTGGGGGTTAAATCAAGTGAGTATTTTAAAGTAGTTTGGGTCATAAAATAATGAAAGTGAAATGTATGCGTATTTCCAACCATTGGTATTTAAGTATTTAAATCAATGTACACCACAATGCCCATTCATCATTGTGCGAATCCAACTTAGAACCAGATCTCAGGATGGACCCTCAATGATGCAATGGAGAGATCTTTTCTCGATTCGTAAAAATTTGAAATGACAATGTGCTGTTTAAAATACAGCCTTGATACCTGATGAAGAACATATCAAAAAGTTGAAAATGGGAGAACAATCGCTTTAATTATGTTTCTTCACTGTAACCTAATATCCCCTAATAGAGCAGGCTTTAAGCAGTTTTTTTAACTTCTGGTCTGTTGAGCGAGGGAGTGGGAGACCAGGCGAAACAGGTGTTTGAACTTTGCTGACTCTAGGAACCCTTCCATTTCAACTTCATTTTATTCTATTCTTACTTAATCCATCAATATCCCAACCAAAGGTAATCTTCTTATGGCAAAGCATTCTGTTTCGGTGCAGCCAAACCTCCCCTGACAGGGGGAGGTGGGGGAGTGGAGCTGGATTGGGGACTCTGTAGAGCCTGACTCTGTGCCTCAGTCATTTCATTTGGGATTAGTTACTCTGCATTGGGAGAACAAGCAAGTGGCAGGGCTGTGTGTGTGTGTGTGTGTGTGTGTGTGTTGGTGTTTTTTTACGTGCACGCCGTCATACTAACAACCAAAAATGTAACATTAGTTACTTTACAATTTTTTGCAGCATTTCATAACAATCATCTCAAAACCTTTCGTCATACATGGTATGAGCTAGTGCTAGACTTGACCAGCAAGTACTTGCAGTCGAATGGACTCAAATGTTTAATTTGGTTTCTCATTTGAGATTTGGTTGATTTATAAGACGATGGCCAAATATTAAGTGATGCTTGACTTGACCTGGACTAAAATTCTGTTGCAAAATTATATTATTTTTGTGAATAATGCAAAAATATTTTCTTAAAAGGGTTGTGACAGACTGCAAGATATGGTTTTTGCTTGTTTTTTACATTTGTATCCATGTTTAGGTGTTTGATTGTAATTGAACTGGTTGTTGTACAAAATAATACACTGAGGTAGGTATAATACACAGGTTTGCAACTTTGTCATTAAGCCATTGCATTTATACTTCCACTACACTGTATAACTAAAGCTGTCCCCAAAATGTGTTAACCAACATTATGTAGTCAAAACATTTGGAGAGTATGTGGTAAAATTAACAAAATTTGAACAAAGATTGTTTTCTCTCTACGGATGTGGCAAGCACCAAAGTAATCTCTGTCATTACTAACCCCTCTCTTCAACCTTTGAAATCCATTTTGAGTTCATCTTTGAAATACATCACAGCCAGCTTGTGTTGTGTATTACCAGACGGGTGACAAATTAAAGGAAAGGCCTGAATAAATGGGTGGAAAACAATGACGAGCAGGCCCAGTTGATCTTACTTTAATATTGAGATGGTGAGAAGAAAAGATCTTAATGACTCTGAAAAAGGGTTCATTGATGGGCCATGGATGGCAGGAGCTTCAGTCACAAAGTCAGACTTTCAGACAGAACAGTCCATTGACAATTACATAGAGAAGGATATTATAGTAGGGTTTCAGTGCATAATCTCCCCATTACAAAGATTAATACACATTTGAGAGTTCAGTGTTGCAAAAACCAAAGGCACTGGTCCACAGTAATGTGGAAAGATGTGGAAAAAAGTGATTTGGTCAGATGAGTCATTCATCAAATTCTCAACAAGCAGGTGTGTGCATGTGCGGCCTACACCAAGAGAAGGGTGCAGGCCTGATTGCTTAACCCTGACAGTGAGGGGAGCTGTGGGGGGCATTTAACTGCCATGGGTTGGGTCCACATGTCCCCTTAGAGTGAACGGTCACAGCAAATCAGTACAAAGGTGTTCTGACTTCATCCTGCACTTCATTGTGTGTGGGTGGTTGTTGCTCCTTCTCAGCCTCCCCGTTGCAGTGGTGATCTCA
This sequence comes from Galaxias rostratus, assembly GCA_036024795.1. Lineage (NCBI taxonomy): Eukaryota > Metazoa > Chordata > Actinopteri > Galaxiiformes > Galaxiidae > Galaxias > Galaxias rostratus. The sequence continues at coordinate 9,524 of JAVQJS010044224.1, read as the reverse complement.
CCCGGCAGGGTGGTGGATGGAGGGATGGCGCCCGTGCTAGACCAGCGCAGGAGTCAGACCACTGGCACGGAGCGCTTCAGTAATCTTGGAGGACTCTTGAAGCTGGTGTCAGGGCCTCTGAAGTGGCATGGTATAAGCTAGCATGTTAGAAACTGATACATTCAAGTGTGGTCGTTTTCATTCCCTCACACAATAGTACTGACAGTTCCATGTCAAAGTAAATGGACGTTAGTTAATTTTGTTGTAAATTCCAACCTCAATATAAGACACTGGGAAATTGATATTTCATGTGTGGTTTATTCCCTTGCATTAAACAGATAAATTACTCACATTTACAATTGGCCAACATTTGAGAAATACATGTTTTAAACCTACGTTTATATAATATATAGCATTGACTTTGATGTCTCTCTTTCCAATTGATTAAACTTCGGTCAGTGTTTCTGTGAGTGCAAAGACCTTGTTGTTGAACGTACTGAGAGGCAATTACCCACCAAAGTTAAAGCAACAGACAACCCTCAGTTGGCAATATTTAATTTCCTTCAGCAGGGTATTCTTTCATTTTCGAGGAGGTCCTCTACTTAAAGCCACTGTGTTTATAATGTTTGTTATAATGATGTGACTTTTTCATCCTAAATTCGTTACACACAAGGTGACATTGAATTACTCACTTATCAGGCAGATGGAGGGACAAACATTGATAGTTATTTACATTAGGGAGGAATAGTTTTTGCAGACCGAATGCAGCTTTATAACATCTGCCGTGTTGCGGTTGTGGTTGGATTGGGACTGTACTGGCAAGTCAGAGTTGTGGAGTACATTTTGGTGTGACTGCTCAGCGAATGTAATCCTTTCCTCAGGCAAGGCATGCAAGGATATGTATAGCGGTGCTAGTCCTCTTTATGTCAGCAGTGTCCCATTTTAAACACTGAGCTCTGTGCAGACGGTCTCTAAATTGGCCTCCTGTTTATCAAGGAGGATCAATTGTCACATATTGAGTTCTGGGTAATGGCCTATATGTATCTCAATGTCTACAAAGACACATGGCTTGGTCTGTTAGAGTCCTGTTTGTTTGTTCTCTGTTGCCACACAAGTGGAGTCCCAATGTCCCAGTTCTGTGCTTATATTCTGGTGTGCTCATTCAGTCAGGGACTATACATTAGATCTGGGTATTGTGGGGGGGACTGCAGGTTCCTTGGGGTAACTTTGTTAGTGGGGAGGAGCATGAGACCGGTTCGAGGGGTCAGTTTGGTAACGTGTCCAGTCCCAAGGACGCTGCGTGCTGCTTCGCCCGCAGGCGCAGGTTTTCGATGCTGGTGGTCTTGCTGTTGAGGCTTCCCGGGAGACTGCCGGGGGCCTGCAGTAGAGGGCTGCTCCACACCTGCTGAGCCTGGGAGAGAGACTGGTAGTAGGATTGGCAGGGCAGCGAGCTGAGCGGGGGGGCCATGTTGACATTCATGCCGAGGTAGGGCAGCGAAGAGGGGGCCGCCATGTCGAAGGAGGGGTAGTGGACCATGTTATTGGTGGCCGCCATGTGCTGGCGGAACTGCTCCTGCAGGCGGAAGAGGCTGAGGGGGGACGAGGCATAAGAGTTGCTCTGGGGCAGTCCACTACTGATGCTGCTGGAGGATGGTAGAGAAGGGGAGCTGAGTGGAGAGTCTGGAGCACATGGGGAAAATTAGAGGGTTAAAGTTTTCAAATGAAACAAATACATTTGAAGACATACTGTATGCTCTAATGGAAGCCACGGTATGATAACCAGTTGTGTTATGAGAGGGCTTCCTACCTGGGGTGGGGCTGTGGTGTTTGCAGGAAGGCGAGCTGCTTCCCACATGTCCCCTAGCCTCTCCTTGTGTCTCCCTTCTCATCGACTCCACCCTCGCCTCCCCCCTCAGTTCCTCCTCATCTCGGTCCGCTGTGTCCTGTGTCACTGACTCATTGTCCGAAGGCTCAGGGGAGGTGACGTTCACCTCCACGCTCATCTCCCCAGGCTGGGGCCGCGTGGAGGCAAGCCTCTCAGTGTCCGACAGAGAGGAAGAGGAGGACGAAGGGGGCGGCGGAGTGCGGGCCCCGGGGACAGCGGGGGTGGTGGCGGAGGCGGGCTCGGTCTTGGTCTCGCCTGGAGAGCCCTCGGCCAATGGTGTCTCCTTCTGCTTCTGAAGCTGCTCCTTTTGCAGGCTTCTCTGCTTCTTGCGGAACTTGGCCCGGCGGTTCTTGAACCACACCTGGCGGATTACAGTTGCCACTTTATTCCAAGTATTTTATTTTCCAATGATGATATACACTTTCCCGGATTTCTTTTTTAAAGTTAAAGGTGAATGCTTTCAGAGCACATACACCTTTGCTCTTAACACTGATAAGTGATGGCAGCTTTATGTTTCAGGAAATACTATGATTAGGAGTAGATCTACTTGGTTAGGAGAAATCTCACCTGCACACGGGCCTCGGGTAAGTTGGTGCACATGGCTAAGCGCTCACGCATCACCACATCAGGGTAGTGGGTCTTCTGAAAGGTCTTCTCCAAAGCCTCCAACTGCTGGGCTGTAAAGGCTGTGCGACTGCGTCGCTGCTTTCGATGCTGGGAGCCATATCGGGCCTCCAGGATGATGTCTTGAAATGTGCAGCCGTTGAGAAACAACAAACATGGCCAATTTAATTGAGGGACAAGTCAGATCTATGGCTCTAACTGAATGCTAGTGCTTACAGTGATCCTAAACTGAATCACACTAGACTCATGATACATGTATATGCTATTACGAGGCACAAAAGAAACAGACAGGAAGAATAACCAACTAGTCCTTACCAGCCAGTCTTTCTGCAAGAGTCAGTGCATGGACAGACGGCCTGTAGTCTGGAGCATGTTGGGCCTGCTGCGCCGCCTGCTGGTGTAGGTTGTACATGGCGCTAAGAGAGTTCATTGCGTGGATAGAATACCCGTTCACTCCGTAGTGCTGCATGATGCCTTAACTGGCAAGAGACAGTTAGGTTAAAATCTATTTCTGTTCTAACACATTCTTATATGTTTTTTATAGTTTATAGTGAGAAAAATACAAGATAGCCCTAATAATCATTGTTGATTTCATTAAAACCTAGGAGACTGGGAGATTAATAATGTATAGTTGTTTTTAATGTGGACTGATGCTATTATGTGTTGCCCGCGCTTTGATGTCACATCTATAAATGTAAACCTGATAATAATCTCATAATATTTGTTAATTATTCATTCATTATTTGACTAAGGATTGCATTATGAATGGATGCAAAAAAGGCCCGCAGCTAAGATAGCATATCCTGAACGTGTCAAGCCAGGCTATAAGCTAGAAAAATGTGCTCTAATATCCCCTGGGAGTTTGAACACTGCCTCTAGTCAAACGCATTTACATGTCGGCTGCCCAACATGTGTTGATTGTTGGATCTTTTGGACAAAAAACAAATTGATAACTATTAATATTATTTCTAAACTAAGTAAATTGATTTAAGACCATAATGTATTACATATTTAAATCTGTTTCTATAGTAATTTATAATCGTAATTTGTATGGAAAGACTGACGGTGAACACTATTTATTTGAACATTTTTTTTTTAATTGTTTGTATTTTAACGTCAGTTTTTTTGATTGTTCGAACAGTCCTTAGTAAATTAGTTCCAACTAATTTAAAAGTATTACATATGAGTTTTGGGAATGTGATTATCTTAACTGATATTTCCAGAGTTGTTGTTCGATTGGCAGCAAATCACTGTTGAAATATTGTCTGTATAATAACTTATAACGATTAGTCTTAGTTTAGAAACTGTTCACAATGAATAATATAATCAAGAAATATAGCTTATATGAAGGATTGTGTGATAAAACTAAAAATACAATTTATTCTGGAATTAATAAATACAGATAGATCTCAACATTGTGAAAAGTCGAAAAGAATGTCTAGAACAATAAAACCATAACAATAACAATTTGAATAACACCACAAAACTACTGGTGTTACTACTACTACTACTACTACTACCACTGTTGCTACTACTACTGCTACTACTTCCATAAATACAATTATTACTTCGAATAATAACATAAGAATAAGAACAATATTAAAAAGAATAACAATACAAATATAAAATAGGGTATTGTATACTTATACGAAGAGGTAGAAAATGAAGACCATTTCATTGAAAAAATTATGAAATAAAAGCTGTATACATCTATGAACATTAAGAGTTAATGTTGTGTCTTTAATAACAAAAACACATGAAATTACTCAACTAAATAACTGAAATTGAAATAGGAAAACTTAGGGAAGCTAAAACAAACAAAAAAAGCTATATCGCTGTTATATTAAAGTAAAACTTAGTCTCGTACCAATTTGTTTAAATACGTGAATTGACTATAGTCTGATTTTTGTCAGCATTTGGTTTTACTATAAGTATGTAAAAATATGACATCTGAATAAGATATTTCAGCAAATTTCAATGGGATAGCCAACGTTTATTTTATAGTGGCTGGTTCAGTTCCAATGCCTGAAGGCATGTTCTGGCCGAGATGTGTGCTACGTCTTTAGTGATATATTCATAGGATCCCCATTTGGGTCCCTGTCTAATGTCTGTGGAAATAGGTTTGAACTTAAGGGCTTTTAATTTATCATCTACCCTGGCCCTTGACATGTGCGTGCGCGCATGTTTGCTCGTATGTGTCTGAAAGAAACAGATTGCAAAGCTTACAAACAATGGTTTTCGTTCTATGCTGGGATCACTATCGGTGTTTACAAAAATATGCTTATTTAAAGTGTTCACCGCGAGGTTTAAAGTCTACTTATTAGACAACTAATTATTATTATTATTAATATATGCATTGATTAATAATAAACAAAAACTTGAAAGCATAGTGGCTAAAGCGGTGGGCATACGCACATTTTAAATATATGTTTTACTGAAAACAAACAACATGACTGTTACATATAAGATACTCAGAATAAAAAATATGTACTTTGAATTAGTTACTGTGTTAATCTACATGACCAACTTGAAATTGACCCGATGGGTGTGTATGTATGTTTCACAAAAGTTCTTATATCTTACCTTTCCCAAAGTTCTTAGTGATTCGAAGTCGAAGATTAAATTCCACTCTGTATGTAATTGTTTTTTAAACTATCTTCCGTTCTTATTTCCCAATTCTATCCTTAATTTCAAGCTACAGTAAGAGTTGGGTCCATAAACTTCTTTTGCCGACATAGTTTTCCGCCTCCGCTTTGCTGTTCTCTTGGTGTGGTCCTTGTTAGTGAGGCAAGATGCATTGAGCTGCCATCTATCGGGCTTGCGCATGAGTAGGGCTTTAAAGAGTGCCTGGTGAGGTCATGAATGATTTCAAGTGGACCCTCTCTGTGCCAATGAAGTTGCTTGAAGCCCAATTTTCTTAAACTATTGATTTGCACAATTCATAATTAGTGCGTGTAATAGGGCTAATTTTAAGTGGTACTTGGGTGTTGGTCTGAAATTATAACAGCGTTGTGGACAACTATGTTTCAATTTTGGGACAAGACTAACCGGATGTGAATGACCACAACAATTAGTTTTTTTTACCACCAATGATTAGATTTTAATTTTCATTATTTATTTTATATTTAAGGTAATTAGTGTAAATTGTTTTGATAATTGTAGCCTATAGTAGATGAATTTGACATGCATCTTAAATGTTTTGACCTAATATTATCAACAATATTTAGACCTCAGACCCGCGGTGAATTACAGGTTAAAAAACTCGCGTGTTTGTTGTATTTGTCGGTGAAGGAGAATCTATCTATTTTGTGGAAAAACGGGTGCACAGCCTCTGGTGCATCACGGCCTTTATGGATTTAGGTTAGAGTTGGGGAGACAAGACGCCATTCCTACCTCCATAAAAACGGCCTTAAAATGACTGCTAGTAAGAGGATTAAAACAATAATGCTCTCTTCTTCAAGGTTTTTAGAAAAGATTTCTTCTCCCAGAGAAAAACCGTTTAGGCTAGAATTAAGGGCAGCGAAAAGTAGCCTTTTAATGTAGAGCTTGCATATTTAGTTTACATTTTGAAGAGGTATAGGTTAAGGAAGAGAGGAGTAGAGAAGGGGGGCAGGATAAGGCCTAAACTCAATTTGCTCTTTGGCATGCATTTACAAAAGTTAAGACTCTTCTCAAGGAAAGGGGAAAGAAAGAGTTTCTCACTAACAAAGGTTTAGAGAGTATTTTCTGTGGAGTAAAAGAGGCAATATCAGATTGATCTTGGACCTTCGTTAAAATGGTAAATTACCGGATACTTTTTTAGATATAAAATCTCTATAAAAGCCTGATTCATAGACCTTGGAACAAAACTGTTTGTTTGGTTAAAATGTTGAAAAAAAGAAAAATAGAAAATAAATTGTTTTTGCATATTTTACTGTGTTACTATCTTGACGAAAAGACTAATTGAGTGCCATTTTAATACAGATGCAAATGTACAAGAGGCATACAAGAGCAGCAAGTGGATTCCCCGAATGGCAGGGGACATTATCCATTTATGTCTCTTAATATATTCATATCAATATTGCGCTACTATACAACATTCAGATTTTGGCGTTGTTTTTATAAGGTTTCTTAATCAATACAGTAGGCATATCACATGCGTGCAGGTTGTCTAAAGTTTTAGTTATTTTAAAGCGACCTTATGTTTTTATCTGACTATTCTCAGTACTCACTGGGTATTTGGGCCTAGTAAAGAAATCGGATTAACTTGTGAACCGGTGGAAATAAGAACTTAAACTGAAGGTAAATCTGGGTAGTGTCTCTTTGTGGGAACCGTTTTTAACGCAATTAAAGCGAGAAGGAATTCCTCTCAGCTGCTCTTCCTCAAATCAGCTTTCTAGAGAGTTTAATGCGGGCTAATGTCCAGCGCATCTGATGGGTTTAACGCATGTGTCAAGAAGGACTCCAATTAAAGTGATGTTAGGCCTCGCCACCTCCATATAGCGTATTCTGTGCACTGCCAGTGCAATTGGTCTTGCTGTCCCTCCAGTCTAAACTGTTTGTCTGCTTTCTTCTAACCATATCTCTAACTTTATGATAACTGTTTAATCACCAAAATTCAAATTGATTGCAGATTTCTCTGTATATCCTAGAATATCATAGTTTTTTGCAATTTAGGACCATTGTCGATCACGTCAAAGCCTCCACATATGTGAGATCGACTTTGCTTTCCACGTTCATGCTCGAACAATGACTTGGAACCTGCCTGATGTTAGGATAAAAAAAACGTTACCCAATAAGTCGGTATCACGGCTTAAAACCAAGGCCAAATGAAATATTAGTTTTTTAATTACGTTTATGACGCACATGCGTCTCTACTGTTGTCATTGTAATTGCACTGTATTTTATGCGGCCGAATACTTCGTGAAACTGAAAAAAAACTGTACATTTTGTTCCCTCTCTCAGCAATAAACAACTGTCTTTAAACGTCATGAGTTTCAATGACATCAAATTAATTTATGCATTTTTTAAATCACTGCTACGTGGGGAAAAGCGCAATCAGTAAGACGTTAATAATTTTTTTAACTTGCAATTGATGTTGCATGTGTCAAGTAACATTTCGGAACATTGCCACGTGCTCTCGCTCGCTCTCTTTTTTACACTGTCTCACTCCCTATCTCTCTTTCTCTCTTTCTCTCTCTCTCTCACACACACACTTAACACACGCACAGGCACATTTGTGCAGCAGGCTAAAGAATGTCACAGAAAGAAACATGTTAATTCTTCCTTTTAACACCATTCAACGACCTTAAGTAATATTTCATTTCAGCACCTGGAGCATATTATAACGACCCCATAGAGAGGTGTGTCTTACTGAGTCTGTCAAAGTTAGACTTATTATTCTTGCTGACAGATAACTGCTCTGTTGGGGGTCTTTCTAGGTAGAGCCCATTTTTGATGACCTTACATGTACTTGATAGGAGACATTATAGTGGTAAAAATGGACTTGCAGTGGTTATGAACATGATAGAAAAATATTTATTGTTTAAAGTGAGATCATACCTTAAAATGGCATGTACCAAGTAATCAGATAAATTCAATATGGCCCTTTTGGCATCAAGTAAATAACTGAGCTCTGTATGTTCCTTCTCAACATGTACTTGCGTGACCTAAAATGTGTGATCTAACCGCTATGTACTCCTGGGATCCAAACCACTGTCCATTAGTAGTTGCACTGTGGACTCTTAATATACAAACATTGTAAACCGTACTCAAGAGAAGCAGGTCCTCTAAACGGTTCCTCTGCTTAACTTGACGTATCCAAGTTGGCAGGTTGGTTCCTCTCATTTTCTCTGAGGCAGTCTTTGGAAGTGCCCCTAAGGCTGTGGCCCAGCACAAGGGCTCCTATTGTAGAGGCCTAATCCAGAGGCTACACAGCTTTAGCAACATGGTGGGATAAAAGCCCATCAAACCATTACTTTATAGGGGCAAATCTTTCTTAATCCCTCGCTTTATCTAAACAAAAGGAGAGAAACAAGAGGATAGAAAGAAATTGTGCAGACATAGTGCAAGACTTGGGGCTCAGATGCAAAGAAGTAGTTTCCCTGGAGAAGCTAACCATTTCTGACAGGCTTTTACCATAGAAGTGACAAGAACAGACACCAGGATTCCCAAAGGACCAAGCCATTTACTTCTAACCGTCTAAATTTAAGATAAAAAATGTAAGCTTTGGGGAATGGGTTGAAATTAAGCGAGATTAAAGTCAAGAGAATAATGTAAATGTTTTCATTAGGTTTCTAAAACGATTGCACAAACAGTAATTGTTATCACTCTCTTAGCTTTATGTAGTAGCTCGGTCGACAACACGGTCTGATCTTGAGCCAATGCTTTGCTTGTTCTCAGCATCAAGCAGGGGAGTATGGGAAGCTGTACTTCCCATCACACACAGCTTTGAACATCTACCTCATCGCTCCAACTCTGGCGGTCTATCCGTAATAAGTACATAATTTTCACAAAACCTTCAGTCATGATAATCTTTGTATTATACAAATTGTATTCGGTAATCTAGAAGAAGTGACAAGTGGACACAGGATAGAGCAACCGGAAGCCTCTATGCCCTTATTTGAACTGACCCCTTTGTAAACTAGAGCACCCCCTTTCTCACACATGTTGGATGTGTGTTACAGAGACAAATCCACTGACCCCGTTTCATGTTGGCTGCCAATTCCAATTTATATCTATGCTCTGCGGCTACTTGCTTGGAATCCCAAGTGTAGTGTCCACAAATGACTGTGAGTTAGCGCCTCCATTTTCGGCTGCAGCCCAAACGCTCCACAAGAGAACCATTTGGAACCTGGTCAAGAGAATGCATCAGGTAGGAGAGATTGAAAACAAGGCCAGCTAACGGGCTCCCGTCCTATAAAGCATTTTTGCTCGGGGGGATTTAAAACCTTTTTTCTCCTTTACAACTGATAGATGTCAGAAGAGGACTGTCATAAGTTAGAACTGCAGAAACATATTTGCGGGCGGGGGGGGGGGGGGGGGGGGGGGGGGGGGG
>JAVQJS010044221.1:0-10425 GCA_036024795.1 Galaxias rostratus | reverse complement strand
AAAAAAAAAATTGTTGCATTCTAACAAAACCAGTAACCACCATTTGCTTTCATTTGAACATGCATATCCCATTATGAACACCTATGGTTCTTGATACTTTGGATAAATTGTTTATTTGCTTGATGTAGCTTACTAATTCAAAGTTAACATCTTTAATTTGTCAATTCATCAGCAGGAATTTGACAAATGGTGTCATGTCTATATTGTGGAATCAAACGTGCTTAAGTGTATGTAACTGACCAGAAGCCAAGGCTTCCTCTCTACTCTCGTCATCTTCTGCAGGCTGTCTGATGTTCCAGGACGTCATCGGCAGATTTTGAATATCCTCCATACTGGTCAGTCTTAGCATGTCCATGTGGCTACTGTTGTTGGTAAGATACTTCGGGATAAAGCAGGTTTTACCCTGTTTAAACATATCCTGGAGGATCTCTTCGGTGCGGACCTCATCATGCATGTTGAGGAACACGGCTATCCGCTGACAAGCCTTATATTTGGAATGTCTAAACAGCTGAAACATGGATATAAACAACATGGACATGTATGGTAGATTTTTAATCGATTTTGACATAAGTATCTTGCTCCACATTTCACAACTGCCCCAGTTTGCCACTAAGAGCTGTGAAGACTCGAACACTGCACCATCCCCACCCACAACTGTCAACAAACGTTTTTATCTTAAAACATAGGGATTTATAAGTTACCTTTTGCGAAACTACATGAGACTGTCGTAGTTTTTCGTTGTCTTCAATCGTAGCTACTCTCTTTTTTATTTCTTTTCGTAGTGCATTTTTAGCTGCACGCAAGGCGGCCATGCTGGCAATGAGTGGTTAGTAAGCTTAAGACCAAAACAGACAACTCATCGGTTTAAACACATTAAACAGCGAACCCGATGCAAATCGTTAAATTTAGCCCATTCACGTTTAGACTAACAGAACGTTTTGGTTGGTTGTGGTTGACCTATAAAGCCGATAGGCGTGCCTAGATAGTAAACGTTGTAGCGACAGTTTTTGTTTCTTCAATTTGTGGCCAAATCAAGGCCCTAATCCTTGTCTAAAGTGTATCTGTTCAGTTTCACACTTGTCTAAATGGGCTGCCATATATCAGCCATTCTATTTAGTTATTGTACATCCATTTTATCACACTTGACGTTAGCTCCTAAACAGATTTGCTGTACAAAAACTACGCAAAAACATAGCTAATAACATAGTCATTGTAAAGTATATTATAAAAAAAATTATTGACTTATTTTCAGCTGTCATCAGGGGTTTTCACCCTTCCCCTAAGTGCTGGCTGTATTTTCAAAATAAAAAATGATGGACGTTTCATTCGGTCAATGACCGCATAGTTAGGGGCGTGGTCCGAACTACATTCAGCCAATGGCAGTGCGATAAGTGCTTCTAGATAGTCGAATATTTCGAATGATATCTGTAAATCGTGAAACGAAAAAAGGAGTGGAGGGGAATAAATAATTAAGGTTGGTGATACACAAACTTTTTAAATATGAAACAGAAAGATTGTTTGTGCCAATGCTATGTGATTGTCAACATAGTTTTCGGAGTTGGTTGGGGTTACTTCTCATAATGTCGCTTTTTTTCAGAACAAAAGAAAGCTGATAAAGCAGGAAGTCGTATTATGACATTTAGTCATACTAGAGACACGCAAAGATGAAGTACTATTTTATTCATTTACTTATGAAGACAGTGTTGTGGTATTTGTATGGTTAAGATGATTGTGTCCATCGGTGTTTTTTTGGTTTTACTGCTTTTGAAAATTGATAAAGAAGTAGGCTAGTTGAAACTTGGGTCACTTAGCTCATTAGCCAAATGCTCATCTTGGGTTCATATCATTTGTGAAATGGTCTGTCCTTGCCATATCACGATTTATGATCATGTTTAGTTCAGCACGGACTATTCCAGAAAACCGCCTACAATTATGACATTGAACCACTTACTATGTCTCATCTCAGCCTAGAGTTGAGGGTCAGCTAGCTTAGCCTGGCATATAATTTTGCCAACTCTTATTAGGTTGCACCTGTTGTACCCAGTTGTGTAATTGATTTTTTTTTAAATAATTTTGAGCAATAACTTTATCATTTTGATGGATCAAAATCATCGGCAGTTTGTGAAAATGTTAGCACGATTACATTAAACCACTAAAATGCACAGGTGTAATAGGAGAGACTAATCTTTTAGTGATACAACTTTATTTTTTTCTTGACGGCAGCTGTCGTCAGGTTAGGCCAATCGTACAAAAAGGAGTCAAACAGTAATTTGAACCTTTGCTTGAACATTTCACCAACTATTTGAAATTTGTATTGTGTCATATTATAATGTAAAAAATATCCCTCCGTTGGGACTTTTTAGTTTTTTATGGCCATAAACCCAAATTCTTGTTCAGGAAAATTTTATATATTGGTCTATATCTGGTCATTGCGGAATGTCCGAAGAGCCTAAGGCTGCTGGTCCAGTCCACACAAAATGCAGATGTCTTGAGTTTATTGTGTTCTTATTCTTGTAAATTGGCCATTTCATAACAAATGGACGTTTGAATGCAATGCAATGGCCATAACTGAAGTCACATTGTAGATTTGGTCCCAATTCTGGTAATACACACTTCAGATTGTTTTTTTTGATCCATGTTGAAGGCATATTTCTATGAGTTATTCATAAGGCCCTTTTTCACTTAATATAGTGTTTCCCTAAGAGAACGCAAATGTACAAGCAATGCCAGATGTCCATCCAAGCAGTTACATCACCAAACAGATTGGTATTATACAATCTGGCAGAGTCAATGGCACATGAGCAGCCTGTTCAATTCCAATTTGCTTATGGGGACCTTGGTGCCTACTAGGCCTATATCAAAAGTAATTGTTTGAAATTGTGGAGACAATTTTTGCTATGCACACTCACCAAGTATGTCCAAACTGTTCTAAGTTAAAGCCTCTGCTAGTTGTTAGGGGAGGCCCAAAAAGACACAGGGACTGACAGTACCGGAAGTGAGACGGAATAACTAACTCTGCAGCGTTAGGGAATGACAGAAAAGAAGATGAGTACTCATTTGTAATGTTATTCCTCCCACTGTATGGGCTACACATTGATTTGATCCGATTATTTGTAAATAAGATTGAAAATATATTTGTCATGACAAGTGTGCCTTGAACGAATATCAAAGTTGAGCATATGCCTACAATAGAAATGTATTCAAGGCCTTGTAAACAATTATGACATTCTATAATGGAATGTTGTTTATTTGAAAGCATCATAATATTATAGCAATTTATGATGGACTTTATCTCAACCTTCTTTCTTTTGGTGTCAAATTAAAGCCATCTGCTAAACTAAAGCAGCTATTTTTTCCCCTATTTTTTTCCCAACAAACTTTTTTTTAAATAGTCAAAGGTTAATCTGAAAGAATCGGTCAATTTTGTTCTTCTCCACATTTAAATATAATTTTAGCACTAATCTGTTGAATGTGATCCTGAATTTGACACTTCTTTGCCCGTTGTCTTGCACAGTAGGGATATGGCCCAAGAGACCAACCAGAGCCAAGAGCTGCTCTGCACCACTGGCTGTGGTTTTTATGGTAACCCACGAAATAATGGCATGTGCTCCATGTGCTACAAGGATTTCCTTCAGAGGCAGAACAACAATGGCCGAGTCAGTCCAGCAGGTGAGTCAACAAGACGTTATCAGGTAAAAGATTTTCTTAAAATACATTTCTGTTCTTAAACCAAACAAAAAACATTAAAGCATGTTTATTATTTTACTAGCGAGCATTAGAATTACTGCCACACATTTTTATAATATTTAAACCTAAAATGTCATTGTTTTTTTTAGGAGGTTATACTGTTCACTCCAAGCTTATGGAGTAAACTGAACTAGAGTTGTGTTGTTGTTATTTCAGTGTCGTCCTCAACCATCAGTAGTCTGGGAGGGTCTCTCCTAGCGCAGTGTTCAGAAAGTAGCACTGCATCCATGCCAGCAGCCATTTCACACACAGACGAACCATCGGGACCCACCAGGTACAGTGCCTTGGACCAAACTCTACTTTTTGTGTCTGCTTTAGCTGAGCTGTGGTCTGTTTTTTGGTTTTACCAAACTTTAGCATGAGTGGCAGAGGAAGTTGTGCCATGCTCTTCCTATTCTGCAATTAATCGCATCTGATAAAATGTGGCCTAAAACTAGTTATATGACATACTGTTTTCATGAGGCACACAAGAGTTGTCACATTGACGGAAGTGATCTTTCAAAAGTGTTCACAGGTTTTGTCTGTTGACTTAGAATTTGGTGATATTGATAGGTGCTTCTGTGATTACCAAAAGTTGATACATTTCTCTAACAACAATATATAAATGTAGCGCATAGGATAATCTGCCTTTTTGAACAGACTTCTATCGGTCAGTTCTGAATGTTTGACGTATTTGCTTTCAGTGTGGTGAAACCAGCAGTCCATTCGGAAGAGCACGGCACTTCGGAAACTAAAGGAGCTGTGAAAACTGATGACCTTCCAGGTAAGGCTTGTTCTATGTACCTTCTCTGGGCCTGTTCTGTTGCCAGGCTACCACCAATGTCCTCTTTACTAGTTAAGGTCACGCCGACACTCAGTGCCATTGCATCACACACTATTTGGGTTCAATCATTTGTTTTTGTTGCATTTGTCTTTTATGTGAGTTTAATGACCCGAGCAGCATGTTCACAGTTTCTTGTGCACGATTATCAATTAATTGTGTTTTATTGAGCTAAAACCTGATTCTATACAATTTTAGTATTAAATTTGTGTCCACTTGTTGGCATTTGTCACACAACTGCAGCTACAGCAAAGGGTAGTGGGCAGGAGGATGTAAGTCAGAGTTCAGCTGCAGGTAGCTCAGGGACATGCTATGCTAGCCAGAGCAGAAAGCCAGGGAGGAGCCCTTCACTGGGGGAGTGCTCCAACAACGGGAAAAGAAAGCTAGAGGATGAAGTTCTTCCTGTATCTGAAGTGAAGGGTGAGTGACCTGTCTGGTCAACATACAGACCCCTTGGACCCCCACATATTAGGCTGGCTTGTGTGTGTGTGCGCGCGTGTGTGCGTGCACGTGCGTGCGTGTGCATGTGTGTGTGTGCGTGTGTGTGCATGTGTGTGCGTGTGCGTGCGTGCGTGCGTGTGTGTGTGTGTGTGTGTGTGGGTGGGTGGGTGTGTGTGTGTGTGTGTGTGTGTGCGCGTGTACAGATTCAATTGGTCCACAGGGTGGACCAATACTTTCTGGTTGCTTTATCTAGTCTCTTATGGTTTTGTGTGGCCTTATCAAATAGAGTACCTACTGACTTTAAGATCTCAGGAGGCTGGCGAACTATTAGTGGAGTTTCAGGTGACTGGTGAATTTGTGTGTCGTAGACATGCATTAGATGCAAGAAACAGAATAACAAAGCTAGACAGTTTCACTATAAAATTTATCTCTTCCTTTTAAAAATAAGATGGATAACTTTTTTTGAGGCGATGAACGCAAACTCCATCAGTGTGCAGCAGCCACTGCTCTCCAGTCTAGGCTGTACAATATGTGTTCTGTTTAATGCACACGCTGTAAAATGTCTATTTTATTTAGATGGGGAATATATCACAAAAAGAACATGAAAAACAATGGTTTGTATTTTAAGGTGTTTTTATTGCAGTTAAATGTTATCTGTGAGCATGTACCCTCACATAAGGAGACACATGGCCTTTGTCTGATGTCTAAATACTAACGATGGCATATTACGACCACTTAGAGGGGGAAATTGATAAACTGACAGTTCTGTTGCTGAGCCTGTGATTCGCACCATAATATGGCCTATAAAATTGTTACATATCTAATTTCGAATCCCAATATCCTTGAAGTATTATGAATTTCAAAATTAATTAAATGGTGTGGTTATGCATGCAAACGTATTAAACCACAATAAAGTGTTTATGGTTCAGTCCCCTATTCTGCTATCAGTTGCTTATTTGAAATTCCTGGTAATTCATAACATATTCAAATGATTAGTTACCCGTGAATCTCCATGTGATCCCCGATATGCTGTTCACATTTCCACGCGCTGTATCTCTATGCCTTTATATTGATCTTCAGTCCTTGCTGATTTGAACCGGTTATGGATTTTGTCATGTGTTTCTGTCCTTAGTTTCAGAAGATTCGGGCTCAGTGTCAGTAGAGAGCCAGGATAAACCCAAGACAAAAGCCAAAAAGAGTCGCTGTCTTACCTGCCGTAAGAAAGTGGGTCTAACAGGTACATGTGATAGCACACAGACAAAAATGGGTTAAACCCACACAGCAAATTCCTCCTCCTTCTGTTGAGTTTTCTGTTCGAAAGAATTATAGACATATCAAACACTAAATTTTCTCCTCGTTACAGGCTTTGATTGCCGATGTGGCAACATGTTTTGCGCCGTGCATAGATACTCAGATATACACAACTGCACCTACGACTACAAAGCTGAAGCTGCTGAAAAGATCAGGAAAGAGAACCCTGTCATTGTTGGGGAGAAAATCCAAAAGCTCTAAGAAGGACCTCACCAGACGTTTGCTATCTAACATCTAAGACACGCCTCCGTGACTTGTTGTTTTTCCAGAGATGTCTCCCCAATCTGGTCTTTAAATCATGTTTGTCATGCAAAACCCATCTCTGGAGATTTATTTGTTTGTAGACTACCTATGTCTTTGACAATTACCTGCATTTATCTTTACTTGTCTAATTGATGGGGGGTTGTGAACTCTTCAAATAGACTGCACGTTTAATATCTAAATTAATTACCTACTGGACTTTCATTACTTTGGGCTACTTGAAGGGCTTTGCTTTTGTAGCATAATATATACATGTAAAGTTATAAGAATCTTACTTTTCCAAATATTTTATTTCGCCTTCTCCCCCAATCACTGAATGTTTTTTGAGACACATTTTTGTATACACCTGAAAGAATAGAAAACATACATTACTCACTTGTTTGTTTGACCTCACATTTTCTGTAACTAAATCAGTGTGATCTATCATACATGAATGTGAATGTTTATTGATCTCTAATAATTTTGAATTGCCTGTATGCATGTTGTTGATGGTTGTAAGTTTATGTATGAGAATAATGTTGTTCATCTATGGTTGCACAAAAATAATTACCTAATTTTGTCGTGCTGTATTTATTTTAGTTTATTCACTGTTACAACTTTTAATTTAATAAAGTTTTAACATAGGTTTCCAAATTATAAGGGGGTATTTTTCATATTTTAAACTTTCATGAGAAGGTCAGCATGACCGATATGTCTATTAGAAAAAACTAGTGAAAGTAATACCACTCTACATGGTGGGTGTTTACTTAAATTAAAACTAATGTGTGTATTTTATAATTTTTTATAGTGCATTTTTTTTTTTTTTTGCTTAGTCACATTCCAAACCATTTTGGATTATTCACAGCCGTTTTTGAAGGGTGGATATAAGAGAGCGTGTGTGATTGGTCGTTACGCCATGGAGTGGGAGGTGTATTTGCCCAATGGCTGCAATCAACATCTGGAAGCGGTTACTTACGCTGCTGCTTACTCTGAAGAGTATCCCGGAGTACAATTGCAACTTGAAAATGTCTTTCATAAAAGTAAACGAAAAGTCAGATTTTTCCTATCACAATTTGCCTTATGGAGTTTTTTCAACCACAGAAAACGTGAGTATCCGTATGCCTGTCACTTTTTCAGTTGTGCAGACTATTGTTGTCATATCTTTTAGTAACACTGGCAACATGCATTTGGGACTTTATGTGAATTTGTGGTATCGTGTAGTGTATTAAACATTTACAAACCTTGACTAGACATTTACTCACGGAAGCACCTACACTCACCCTTTGTGTTTATTTCAGCCCACCCATCGGATTGGTGTTGCAATAGGGGATCAGATTTTGGATCTGAGTGTGATAAAGTTTCTTTTCAGAGGAGCCGCATTATCCCATCATCAGGAGGTTTTTGACCAGGTAAGTCGTTATATTACCATTTACATATTTTTTCTATCTTTTTCGGTCGTTTCTATTCCCCCATTTGGAAGTGGGACCCCCCACTACACCAGTGCATATGAGAATCTCCATCTTTATTGCGTTCAAAAAACACATGTTGCAGAAAGTAATGGGAGGAGTTGGGTACAGCAGTAGGGTTTGCATATGTTTTCATTTACATTTTGTTTCACAAACTAGAAACAAAGACTATAACATTCACATAATTTTGCCCGTCTCCAGCCAACCTTAGGTTTAAAACAGAAACTACACCTCACGCTTGATGCCATCTTTTAGAACCTAATCTCATATTTGTCTTCCTTCTCTGGCAGCCGAATCTGAATGCCTTCATGGGTCTGGGCTATGAGGCCTGGAAAGAGGCCCGGGAAACCCTGCAGGCTCTGCTGTCTGCCAATGAGACCACGCTGAGAGATGACGCCAACCTCAGGAGCCGGTCAGAAGACAAACTATTTAGTTCCATATGTTCCAATCCTGTCACATCAGTACATCATGAACTATGAGAGGATGTCTGTAGAGTTACATGCAAGTCAAGCATGCTTATGTAATTTCTGTAGTGTTTATATTTTCTAGTCATTATCCTATTGTCAGCACTACCATATTTTGATGTCCTTCTTGTAGTTTGACTTTATATTCAAACAAATGTATCATCTTCTTGGTTTTTCTGGTTTTCAGAGCATTTGTCCATCAAAGTTCTGCTGTGATGCATCTCCCTGCAGAAATTGGTGAGCCCTCAGCCTCAAAAGACCAGCCAGTCCCAGAAACATTATTGTCTGGAGGGCAGACCTTATGTGATATTCACTCTCACTTCCTCTGGAACATTTATAAAAAAAGAAACATGTCACTTCCAGAATAATTCACAAATTTAACAATCATGACAATTGCCAGTCTGTGAAGCCGTCTTTCTTTTGGTCCTGAAATTATGTATTATCCCTCATAACATCAATGACTTGATCAAAGAACCCAGTCTTAATGACTTTTAGATTTTACAGCGATTAACTCTGAAGGAGGAATATATGAGAATCAACACAAGAGGGAGCTGCTGCTTCACGATGTAAAATAAATGCATATTATTTTCCCATCTCGCCACTCAGGTGACTACACTGATTTCTACTCTTCTAGAGATCATGCTACCAATGTTGGCATAATGTTTCGAGGCAAGGAAAATGCCTTGATGCCCAATTGGTATGAAAATTCTTACTAAATTTGTTTAACTATAGTCTATAGATATGGAGAGAATTTTGTTTGAAGTGGGTATTATGTCATGGTTAATTTGTTGCCGGTGTGATAATTATTTTTTATTATGATTTATCAACCTGTTCATAGATAGACTCAGATATCACTTACCAGCTTACTTACTTGTGTGTGTGTGTGTGTGTGTTTGTGTGTGTGTTTGTGTGTTTGTGTTTGTGAGCGCAGGTTGAGGCTGCCTGTGGGGTATCATGGCCGGGCGTCTTCAGTAGTGGTTTCAAAGACCCCTATCCGCAGACCATCTGGGCAAATGAGACCAGACCAAAGTACTTACACACATTACTTTACAATCTGCTGTTCTACACGTTCTCTTATTGTTGACTTTCAAACTGCTTAATGACGGTTCCGGGATGTTCTCATCTCCAGCTCAGCCTCCTGTGTTTGGTCCGTCAAAGCAGCTGGATATTGAACTAGAAATGGTAAATAGACAAACCAAATCAATCTAGAGGAATATTGCAATCATTTGTTGTACGTTGGCATCTGAATAGCTATACTGTCTAGCGTTCTTGATATGCAGAAAGTGTGTTGTTTGTTCAAATGCTTTCCTGCCCAGAATTGGGTTATTGTTTCTTGATGGAAATGATCGCTCTTCTGCTCTTACCCCTCTCCTGACAGGCCTTTTTTGTAGGGGGAGGGAATCGTCTCGGAGAGCCGATTCCCATTCATAAGGCCCACCAGCACATCTTTGGGATGGTGCTTATGAACGACTGGAGTGGTAAGCTGTCTCACAAAAACACTGGAGGCAAACTCAAGCATCAAAAATTTCAAATAAACCACAGTGCAGTCAGTAGGTATTAGTTGATGTCTCAAACAGCTAAGCACTCTCTCTGCCTTACGCTGTGGCATGCTTGCCGTTACTGTTTCTTAATTGGGCCATGCATTATACATGCTGAGGCTGTCACTTCATATTCTGTCATGTGCATCTTGCCCTTAGATTAAATGCCAAAGTAAGCTCTTCCTTAAAACATTAGAGGGTGTAGTATGTATTATTAATTGAACAGAAAAGCTCTGGAGACCTTTTTTCTATATTCTCCCATCTTTCTCTCTCATTCTCTGACTCTCTCTGACTCTCTGAGTCCTTCTCACTCCTGTATTGAATAGTTTTATAGTTTTATTCAACAGTGTATTCGCCTATGGGGGGGGGGGGGGGCGGGCGGGGGGGGGGGGGGGGGG
>JAVQJS010044218.1:0-11858 GCA_036024795.1 Galaxias rostratus | reverse complement strand
TTCTGAGACGACGATGCTTTTAAACGGCAATTAAGTCTTGGAGAGTTGTTGGTTAACACATGCGCCCACACACACACGCACTGACACAGACACACAAACACACACACCCATGCACACACGCAGGGTCTAAAGAGTGGTCTAATAGGCATGTCAGTTGTCTTGTGTGTACTTTCCCACCTCTGCTATTTGCCAGTGTACGTCTGATCTGATGAACAGGAAGTAGGACACAGTCTTTCTTTCTGTTCCCTTCGGAGAAGCCCCATTGGCATGTTTGGCCTGTCGCTTGGTGGTCACACAATTTTGGTCTAGCCTGCACTATACATTGCGTGTTCTTCGTTTGTCTGCAGCCTTTTATAACTTGGAATTTATTGCTGCACCATCTCCTTGCTCTCGTCCTCATTAAGGCATCCTTTATTTCAATTCCTACACACATTCCTCCCTGTGCTGAGGGCAAGTTTGTTTTATGTTATACAAATTCTGTTCTCTGATCTGCACATCTTTTACCACAGACTGAAGACCCAGAGCTCCAGTGGAAGAATACATACAAGGTTTGAATTGGCGAGGGAGGACTGTAGAGAGAGAGGAGGACAGCAGGCACACCTCTCCCCTTGTGTTTATGGACTGGAGGTAAGCAAGCCCTCTCACCCTCTCTTTCTGAGACCCCCAATAACCCTGCATTATCTTGGTGATACTGAAGGTCTGCCAGTTTCCCAGAGTATGAACAGGGGGGGGGGGGTGTATTGTTTATTCATTGTGTCGAGGGAGGGGAGAGGCTGGTGTGGTGTGACTGAGCATGTGATAAATGCTGTGCAGGAGTGTGACTGGTGTGTGCGTCTGGGGGAAGTGACATCGAGTGGTCGAGAGGAAGACATTCACACACACACACACACATACACACACACACACACACACACACACACACACACCAATACTTCCAGTAAATGCATGAACTGGGGCATGTGAGCCCATATAAATTCCCCCAGTTTATACATGGGTCTTTCAGTTTCATGTGTACATGCTGTGTGGGAGGCAGAGGAGAGGGAGAGGTAACCAGGGTGGAAGGAGAGAAACTCCCCCTCTCTGCTCTCCATCCTCTGTGTGCATACCTTTGTTTGAGACGGACTTTCTTCGTTCACAGACTAGCCCCGTCTTTCTCATCCCCTCGACCCCGCCCCCATCATGGATTGAGTGCTCTATCCCTTTCCCCCCTCCCACCCTCACGTTTCCACGTCCTCTTCATTCCTCCCTAAGATCCCTTTACTGTGTGTCTCTCCGGTTCAAGCAGAAGTGTGAGCGTGTGTTTTCACAGTGGATCCAGCCCACGGCCTTTATGGGAAAACTCTGCCATCAGCACACGTCAGCTCTATTAGGCACTGCTGCCTCCAGTCTACTTTGCTATGGTTTGAGTGTGCCCCCTGACAATCTGTCTCAATAGAGGAAGTGATGTGCCTGTCATTTCCTCTTTTTTTCTGTCTCGACAGTGTGTGGTGTGTAATAGCCCTCCCATTTTTCTCCACCATCACCCTCCCGACACTGACCCCCCCTCCTGAAAAAGGGTGGTGGGCAACAAGTGGCCATGTTTTGACTTCCTGTAAAGAGAGTCACCCGTGGGGAAGAGAGCGTTCTTGAAAGCAAAGGGAGTGAGCATGATTCAGCTCTACTTGTAAGAATGTAAGGATGTTACTGTACACACAGAGGGGGCGTTGATCACAAATACTCGGTATAGTGAGAAAGAGAGAGAGAGCTTCACGGAAAGAGTGAATGCACGCGCACACACACACATACACACACACACACACACACACACACACACACACACACACACACACACACACACACACACACACCAGACACACACAAACAAATGAAACCATCACGGCTGAAAGTGACCCCCGACCCCCATGTTATTTAAAGGGGAACGCCACCCACCTCCCCCCATCGACAGATCGATACCTTGCATCGTGTGTGTAGCTCGTTGTTGTGTTCCCAGTGGTGGGTGTGATGTTTGTCATCCGGCTTACTGTAATCGCTCTCCCCTTTTCAGAACTGAAGTATAAAGAACAAACAGTGTATGCGGTTGAATTTAGTGATGGTTTCAGCCAGCAGGGAAGGCCAACTGGTTCATCCCCACGTATGTGATTCTCAGCCATCTCAACAATAGGCCTTGGCCTCAGACAACCTGTTTGTAAGGACCAGTCAACTGAACCCCGTATCGGAGGGCCCCTCCCTGCGGGGAATTTAAAGAAAAAATGTTTCCGTGTTATAATTACGGTTAAGTCTCCTCTCCTGTTGGTTGGAAAGCCTTAAGCGATTCAACATGGTTAGCCATTGACCTCCCTACTGGCTGTCTTTTGCCCTCCCTCCATTCTTCTCTAAGGTGTGCATCTTTGTCAATACCTTTTTAGTTGTAGTTTTTTCTCTCGCTGTCTCCGAGTGGAATTAGCTCCTTCCGTTATTTTCTATGTCTGTTTTGTCAGACTTATCTCTCCATCGCTTCTCGTGGTCGTCCATCCTCACGTAGAGTAAGAGGAAGCTGGATCAGATATTTTGCGCCTTTTCTTGGTAAGTGTGTCTGCAATTTATAGTGTCGGTGATAAGATAGGTTTGTATTGTAATGTGGGGATGTGTGTGTGAGTGTGTGTGTTTAACATCGTTTTGCGACATAGTTCTCTGAAAAAAGAGCTAGTGTGTGAAAGAATAGAGCAGCTGTTTGGGCCCTCCCAAATGATGTGGCAACGTAAACCAGTCATCCCCTAATCCTCCAACACACACACACACACACACACACACACACGCACGTTTTCACTCCGATCACTTACATGCTCAACTTTGCTAGAGCATTGCTAAACAAACGCACTAGTTCTCGCTCGACATCCATGATGTCTACTTCCTAACCGAATCATAGTCAGGCAAATTATTGAGTTTCTGTCAAGTTTGGTACGTGAACCACCCCCACATTCACACGCTCCAGAGTGAAATGCTGACCAGATAAGGAGGTGAGATCAATGTGTGAAACCACTCTATCAGCAGGTTTCAGAAACCATTGAAGCCCTCCAAGACCCGTACAATCCTCCGTCTGTGAGTGTCGTCTGTGTGTGTCGTCTGTGTGTGTCGTCTCTGTGTGTGTCGTCTCTGTGTGTGTGTGTGTGTGTGTGTGTGTTCTCTCCATCTTTACAAAACTCCCTTTGGCTGATGCTAATGATAGAGCTGGTTGCTACCACATCTCACCCTCAGACACCTGCAAGGACTCTGCTACTTCCTGTTCCTCACTTGTGCTCTCTCTCATTGTCTCTCTTCTTTTTCTCACTCTCGCTCTCTTTTTTTTTTCTTTTTTCTCTCGCTCTCTCTTTCCTTTTCTTTTTCTCAATCTAGTTCTCCTTTATTTTATACTATTTCTCTCTCTCTCTCTCTCTCTCGCTCTCTCTCTCTCTCTCTTTCTCTCTCTCTCTCTCTCAATGTTCACGTCACTGTTACTCTCCCCCTATGTCTCACCCTTCCTCCCCTCCTTTCTGTAACTTAACCCTGTCTTCTCCCCTTTCTTTTCTCCCCGCTGACACAGATTGTTGGAGGTTGAGACTAGATTTTCCTGTTAGATCAACCCCCTCCATCTCCTTTATCGCTCTCTCCATCTCTGCACCCACCCTTCACACTGCCGCGCGCTCCCTGTCAAACCTCTCCCACTCCCTACCTGGTGTTTTCGAAGAACGTGTTTGTTTTTAGAAAACACACCTCCCTCGCCTTCCTTTTGCTGCCGTCGATTTTCTCCTCAAATCTCGGGCCCCCTTCCTCTTTCCGACCCCAGATTTCTTGTGGTCTGTACCCCTGCTTCTGTGCTACCTCAGTTTCCATTCAACAAAGTTCTCTGCTCTTTACAGCATTGGAGTAGCCCCTTTTTAAAAATTCTCATTTGAAATGTAGACCATTTTTTTTTATCTTGATCCCTCATGGGTTTGATGTCTTCCTCTTAAAGAGTCTGTCTTGAATTTAACATAACAAGCAAATGGCTTGAGTAATACGGCTAGAGATTCCACAATGTCTTAATGCCTTTGTTTTCTTCATTGAAGCGTCTGCGTTTGAACTTCAGTGCAAGAATGACAATTTAATGAATTTTGCACAGATTGATATTCTTCAGCTAATACCCCCAGGGGCTGACAGAGGCAGGTGTTAACAGGGAGACTGGAGAAGTAAACTAGGCAGTGAATGAGTTGTTTCACAGAGTTCCTTGAAAAAGGGACAGCACTTAAGGTCTAGAGAATAGTATTTTGCCTGGTATCCGTCTGAGCACAAAGCAATTAAGATTCCCATCAGAACTGAGGGCTAGCATGCAAAATGTCTGCTGTGTGGCGTGGGGTGGGAGGGCTAGTATAAGGTCCTGCGCTCTGCCAGCCAAATTAATAATGCAATGTGTTCTTGGAACCAAGATCTCAATACACACACATACACACACACACACACACACACAACACACACACACACACACACACACACACACACTTAGCTGGCCCAGTTAAACCCATAAGAGAGATTGGTTGCAGGGTCTAACTCTGCTGAAACCACACTGCTTTTATTGACAGACTTAAGTTTTGTTGCCGTCGTACGTCGTATGTAAAGTAATGGTCTAATTGAATTTAACAGTAAAATTATTCTTACTCTGTTGGTCTTGTTACTTTCTGGATCTCTGCAAACTATTGGATCCATTTATTCTATTGGCTGCTGCGCTAAAGCTACACAGTACCGGGAGTGAATGTATATTTCACTGAAGGAGGAATTTCAACTGCCACGTCCAGGGTCGAATCTTCCCAATTAGCATGATGTTGTCTTTTGCTCTTGTCTTTTAACAAAATTCAAATGGCAATTCAAATTCCCCCTGGCCGTGTCTGTTTTTTTTATATCTCCTGGTGAGATGCAAATGCTCTCTATCAGTATAGGTAGGGAGAAAAGGGGGATTGTGTCTCCCGGCAGAAACCGCATTCTAAAAGATGGGACTACCCCCACTTTGTTTCCACCCGTGAGAAATAAGCGTCTTTGGTTGTTCACTCACAGAGTCTTTGGTTGAAGTGCTCATGCTCTGCAGGTTGTTTTGAGAGTCAGATGATTTTCTGTTGAACAATTCTTCGTGTCTGTGTAGTTTTGTAAAGCCCCCCCTTCTTCCTTTGAGCCTCCTCATCCTCATAGAGGATGTCCCAGCACCCAGTGTCCAAGCCCCCACATGTGAGGGGTAGAGGCCGACGGCAGTGTGTGAAAAAAGAGGGGCGAGTTGTGAAGCAGAGAGAGGAAGCAAAGAGCACGTGCAAAATAGACTGTATGAAATTGCCTCTTACTTATTTGGCCGTCCAAGTAACTTCTGGCAGACACTGGCCTTTCCCTGGAAAATGAGTGGTCACTCTTTCTCCTTTTGAAAAGAAAGAAAAAAAAAAGTCAGATTTCCTTGATGTCATATAGTTCTGCTTTATTTCTCACATAGCCTCTGTTTGGTTCATTCTCTCCGTGTGTCTAAGAATTCACTGACAATGTTTTACTGGAATGAATTTTTCATATATTCTTATAAAACTGCTTTACAAAGTAACAATAAAGAATATGTTTATAATTTGTTATATTTTTAGCTGTTATTATTACAGATTATGTATATTCTATTTTTGGTGTTACACAGACTGCTGAATTTTAGAATAATTGGAGTCTATTGTCTTTTGTGACACTTTCACTCTATATTTGTTTAAATATAGTAGTGCGCACACAGACAAACACACTCTTACATGGTGGAAAAAATCCTGACATTTATAAAAGGCATCCTCATTTTCTCTTAGCGAGTTCTCTCTGAACTGTGTAAAGTCATAATTTCCTTCCTGGCTCGATGGGACCAAATATAATTGAGGTGGATTGGGAAAACCTTCAGGTCTTAACGGAAAAATCGGACCCTTAATAATAACAACGTACCTGTAGCACAAGTGATCACCCTTAACGAGAGCAGAAGTTTTGTACAGAAATGGATTCTAAGGCAGAGGATGTGACATTTGCAAGAACCCAGACTTTGGGTAGCCATATTTGTAGTATGCTGTGCTAAAATTATCTTGTAAAAGATATCAGCGACAAGTTTGGATCTGCATCAGGCTAATATTGCATTGGACATTTGGGTCCAATATTCCTTTTGTAATGTCAAAATAAGATTTCCAATTTGGAATTTAGGTGAAAACCTTGTCTATAAAATGTGTATTGTTGTAGTGTACTGGTAATGAAAACATTGAACCATTGTGGGTATGTGGTTTAGTGATAGATGTCAATAGCTAAACAAAGACAGAGTATCTTCTTCCATGAATATGTTCTTAATGCCATGTTATGATGAGTTTAGGGGAAGAGAGTGATGCACAAAGTGAAAGCGAGGTTTGAATAGGAAACTATATTGTCACAGGGGAGAAAAGGCACTCAGCTTTCGACATAAGTGTGGGAGTCGAGAATCCGATCTGAAAGAAAAGGGAGAGATTAAAAGAAATGTCTGCACCAAAATTGCAAGAAAATGGAATTTATGAACAGTGTTTTTGTGTGTGTGTGTGTGTGTGTGTGTTGGGGGGGCAATCTTGATTGTGTATCTTTGTATTTTTAAAATATCAGCCCTAATTATGAAGTCAAATGAAGATGATGTTTTGTCAGTTATCCTTAGATAGTGTTGCGTGTGTGTGTGTGTGTGTGTGTGTGTGTGTGTGTGTGTGTGCACAAACTTATTTGAACATGTGTGTATGTGCTGACGTTTGATCTAGTGTTTGCACATAAAGAGTGTTACTGGATTCAGCAACTGGTGCAGAGCTATGGTTGAAAAAATGACTGAAACACACTGAGTCACAACGACAGAGGTAGACACGAAGATGGGAAGAGGGGAAAAGGGGTTTATGAAAAGTGTAATGGCTAATGCCATGTGTTTGTTTGTTGTGTGGGGGTGCGTGCGCGCGTGTACATGTTTTTGGGTGTGCCGTTATTAAGTGAGTCACAGCTATTCAACTGACAGGAATCTGTCCTTTATTTTTTTGCAAATAACGTGTTCCCCTACTGTGGAACTAGCCACCTGAACCACCAACCACCCATGTTCAGTGTCTTCTCTTACCCCGGAAACTTAACCCAAGCCAATTTCAACTCTTCCTCTACTCATTTCTTTGTGTTTTTGCTAACTTTCCTCTAATGTTTCCGCTCGTCTGCCTTTCCATTGGGCCGCAATAAAAAAAAATGCTGTCCTGAAAGTTGTATCCCATTTAAAATCATCATTTTACTTGGCTTGTCCCTGCTTCAAATCTAAATGTCAACTTCAGGTTTTTCAACGTACGCAGGAGACCGTGTTATTTGTGTGTGTTATTTATGTGGAATGTGTGTGTGCATCCATGATGTTATAATACAAGATGAACACTTCAA
This sequence comes from Galaxias rostratus, assembly GCA_036024795.1. Lineage (NCBI taxonomy): Eukaryota > Metazoa > Chordata > Actinopteri > Galaxiiformes > Galaxiidae > Galaxias > Galaxias rostratus. Next base: position 4,463 of record JAVQJS010044218.1, on the reverse strand, counting down.
GGACCAATGCTTTATTTTGAGAGCCAATATGTCATTGAAATTTTATCGGCCGTTGTTCAAAGAGTATATTGCATTTGAAATAATTAGCTTCTATTCTGTGACCTAAGTCACATTGGTCCTCATGTTCGGCAGACCGACACCATCGTACTGAAGTGTTGTTTTCCCAGTGGGCATGGGGGCACTTCACTCTGTTCTATTACATTGTTTTAATGCTTCCGACATGTTCTTTAAAATTTGTTTAAAAAAATAAATAAAAATAAATTCTCTCTCCGTTTCGCTCCTTCTCCACTCATTGTTCTTGTGTGAAGACATACTGTTCAACATTTTAAATAACAACATCAAAGTGTCAAACTGGGTATTTTTGCCCGGAGTAAGTTAGAATTTTAGTGCAAACCACAGCGCGCAACCCTCTTTGAGTTGGTATGTGACTCTGAGGTTAAATGAAAGTTACCTCACCAATTTGCTTGTCTGGTTCAGTCAGTTCAAGCTGGAGTTGCCAACAGGTTGTTGTTATATCTCATCTCATCCGATGCCTACCTAGATGTCTCTGTCTGTGTTTATTATGACTCATAGCACTAATGTTGTTTTGGTTTTTACATTAAGTTTCCAATGGGACTTTTGTGGAATTGTCTTAAAAACATTTGAATCTAGGTCTATTGCATCCAAATTCACTTAGGATTTAAGGAACGTCAGGTTGCCTCCAATCCTTGGTTTATTGGGCTTAGTGGGCGGCATAGTCCCATCATGATCCATAGAGGGTTGTCATAGCCCCCACTTGTCCTTCCAGTCCAAAGCCACAACTCGGGGTTCTTTGCCGGCGCAGACGAGCCAAACAATCATTTTTATCGGAACGGGTTCGGAAAATGGCCCGTTGTACTTTTGGAGAGCGGGGCGCGTAGGCGACGCGATGGGAGGGGTATCTCTGAATCTCTCTCGCCCTCCACTGCAGTGCACCTCTTTTTTCATACAACAGGAAGAGGGTTTGCTAAAGACAGAGTCAACTAAAGTGAGGAGAGGTAGACATCCCATTCGAGGATGAGCGTTTAACTTCATTGGAGAAGAACATCTGGTGTTGTTCTGTGTGAGCTTTGAAAGGAATTTAAATATATTACAAAGAAAATTAAACGAAAGAGAGGGAGTAAAAAAGGAAGTAGCGAATCGCATGAAAAGCGGATGCCATGACACACACACCACCTCGCCTCCGGTTGACGGTCCCAGTTTCTGCCATGAGGATGGGCAAGGTATGATAACATTGAGGTGGGAGTCTAAGAAGGGCTGCTCAGGGGGAATGGGATGGTGAGTTACACAGTGGAGGCGGGGGGCTTTGGTTTAATGTCTTGGTGAGATTGGAGTTAAAGTGGGAAAGGCGTGTGCGTGTGTGTGCGTGTGTGTGTGTGCGCGTGTGTGTGTGTGTGTGTGTGTGTGTGTGTGTGTGTGTGTGTGTGTGTGTGTGTGTGTGTGTGTGTGTGTGTGTGTGTGTGTGTGTGTGGTGTCAGACAGTAACTATAGAAAATTGCCCTCATAAGCTGTTGTTAATTTAGGAGTCCGGCTCTAGACCACAGGGACCACAATCCTACTTCCGTAAGCCTTTTCTCCAGCACGCAGAGGCAATGGAACCACAGCAGTGGCTTTTAGAAGCGAGGCTTTGCTTGAATGGGGGTCAACTGTGTGTTGTGATGGCTGTGTCAATGTCTGCCGTGTTATGTCAAAGTGTTTCCTCTGCTCTGTCTTCCAGCCTTGCCCAGGCTGAGGTCCAGTGAGGCCCCGGCCCCGGCCCCCCAGAGCAGGTCCATGGGAGACATAGAAGACCTGGCCGCCAGCTACGAGCGCAAGCTCATAGAGGTGGGTTTGCCTTTTTATTACTATCATTCATTTCAACCGAGAAGCTGAGGTGGGAAACGTTGGGAGTCGTTCAGGTCCCCAACCAATGACAGGAAGTGGACAGTGTCGAGCGTCCCACCGCTTCCCGTGGCGCCGACCAATCGGAGGACACCTTCAACAGATGGCCCGCCGGAAGGCGACGTCTGTGTATTCTAATGAGGCCCAGCGTTCCCCTGCATAATGGATGCCCTCTTTATATTTCTCCTTGTCACTTATTTATGCATGTGTGTGCGCGCACGTGCGTGCCCCATGTATTTTTCATCCTGTTTACTTATTCATGCTTTCATTTGCTTGGCTGTCAGTCTCAATAGGGCTTTTCCAAAGCGTCCGTTGGTAGGAGCAGGACCAGGACGGACAAACACACACACACACACACACACACACACACACATGCAAACAGCTTCCCAGCCCCACGGCGACCTCCACAGCTGTGCCTAAACCGTGTTGTCAGGGGGAACCCCAGAGGCTGTAGCTGCGGCTCTGATGTGACAGGTGGTCGTGCTGGGGATGGGTGTGTTGGGGTCTCCTTCTGGAAAGGGGGGGGTCTGGCCAAGGAGGCTGGTGGCTCGCTAACGGACTTAGGGAAATGGGGTGGCGCAGGGAATAGAAGGGGGCTGGGAAGAAGGGAGGGCATTTTGTGCTCATTAATGCAGCGTGGTAGGGAGGCTGTTGGACGGGCTGTCATCTCTGAGGCCATGGCTTCAGGGGACCAGCGATATTATCACCAAGTCCCAGGGTTATGAGGAGGTGTGTGTGTGTGTGTGTGTGTGTGTGTGTGTGTGTGTGTGTGTGTGTGTGTGTGTGCGTGTGTGTGTGTGTGTGTGTGTGTGTGTGTGTGTGTGTGTGTGTGTGTGTGTGTGTGTTTCCACTGTCCGTCATGTTGCGGACAGTAATGGGAGTGTTTATTCAGGGTGACAGGACGGTCCGTTTCTCCACATCGCTCCCCCCTCCCTTTCCCCTCCTCTCTCTCCCCCTCTTCTCTCTAGGCAACCCTTTCAATACTCCGTCCGTCTGGACTCAGTGTCCTTTCCTCTGCTCTACTCTCTTCACTTTTTCTTTCTTCTCCTCTCTTCCCCCTGTGTTCCTTCACCATACCTCTCTCCTCCTCTCTCCTCCTCCTGTCTATCAGGTATGGTCAGAGAGGGCTCCCGTCTGTTCCATGTTCAATCTGTCTCTGTGCATGTGTGTGTGTGTGGGGACACACACATGCACACCCATCCCCACACAGACACACACACACAAACACACACACTCTTTCTCCGTGTGCGCGTGAGTGTGTAGATGATGCATGGGTGTGAAGGGGTGAGGAATCTCATGGCTGTCAGGTCTCAGTGAGTGTGAGGCGAGGGATCTGAAGAGATGGTGTGTTTTTGTGCGTGTGTCCAAGAATCTTATGGCTGTCAGTTTTGTGTGTGTCCCGAACAGAGGAAGTGTTGGTTTGTCTAGCTCTAAACTCCCTGGCATGACCACGGCTTTGGAAGGGTGTCAGTTTAAAGGGGGTTGGTGTGTATCTTGTGTCGTCCCTTGTGTGTGTGTGTGTGTGTGTGCGTGCGTGTGTGTGTGCGTGCGTGCGTGCGAGCAAGCGAGCGCACTGTGCCGCCCTGGTTGGCTCAGAGCTCTAGGAGATAGCCAGACGGAGCCTGGTGGAGTGCTGCCTGTCCCTCTCTATGATGCGTGGACACAGGGGGGGGGGGGGGGGTTGGTGAGGGAGGGAGAAAGTGAGGGAGGGAGAAAGTGAGAGAGGGAGCGGGGTTGGACCAAAGCCTAAAGGGGATTGGGAATACATGAAAGGGAGAAGGAGAGAAGACACTGGCTAACGAGGAAGACTTTGGGCTGTTATTGGTGACACCCCTGAGAGTAAATGTAAGTGTACATCCCTCCTACCTAGGGGACTTTGTAGTGGACATCTCTCCTACCTAGGGGACTTTGTAGTGGACATCCCTCCTACCTAGGGGCCTTTTAGTATCCATCCCTCCTACCTAGGGGACTTTGCAATATGCATCCCTCCTACCTAGGGGACTTTGTAGTATTTATCCCTCCTAGCTAGGGGACTTTGTAGTAGACATCCCTCCTACCTAGAGGACTTTGTAGTATTCATCCCTCCTACCAAGGTACTTTGTAGTAGACATCCTTCCTACCTGTTAGTGGGCAGCAGAGGAGTTGTTGTGGAGATATGCAGTAGTGTGATGGTTACTTCACTACAGATGTGTGCTGTGGCTTTAGAGCCCTTTTAAGACGCACGGCCCAGCTTCCAGTGTGCCATTGTAACTGAGAAGTGACGACAGCCCTTCTCTCCTCTGTGTCACCCTGCTGTCTTTTGGTACGGCGTGGTACCCAGTGTTGTTGTTGTTTTGCGTGGTGGAGGGGGTGATCCGGGCCGGGTGGAGAGACGGGCGGAAGGGTTCCCTGGGGAGTGGCCGACGTTCCCTTTCATCTCCCGTCTCATTAATTAGACAACAACATTGCGTTAGGGCGACACACACACACACACACACACACACACACACACACACACACACACACACACACACACACACACACACACACACACACACACACACACACACATACACAAGCGCGCA
>JAVQJS010044210.1:0-18149 GCA_036024795.1 Galaxias rostratus | reverse complement strand
ACACGGGGAGAACATGCAAACTCCACACAGAAAGGCCCTCAGGTGGGATTCGAACTCAGGACCTTCTTACTGTGAGGCAACAGTGCTAACCACTGCGCCACCGTGCCGCCCACGCGCAGAGAACTAGACAAAAATAATCAAATTTGCATAATGATGTACTGTACGTTACAATCAACAACAATCATGAGCGGGTAATATTCCAAAATGTTCTCCCCTTTGTCTGTATGTGTTTGTTTGCAGCTTGTAACATCATGTCCCAGAGTCCTGAGGGCAGCTTCAGCATGGTGTTGCCTCATCAGCACAGGAACTGCAGCTTCTCGGTAATCTACCCTGTTGAAATACAGCTCACAGAACTCAGCCTGGCACAGGCCAAGAGCAACGACCTCCGGCCACAGGTTAGACTCTGCGCACACACACTGTACTAGTGTGTGTGTGTGTGTGTGAGACACATATATACACACACACACAAACACACATACACACACACACACACACACCAGTTCTAGTTTACTCTTTGTACTGTATATGAAAGAACAAAGCAACTCTGTTCTTTTTCCCGGTCCTGCAGAAACAGCTGTGGTCAGGCTGCGCGGGGGCCGGGGATCATGTTGAGCTGCTGGGAGGTAACGGGGTGGACACCTCCAAGATGTACCCCGTGGCAGACCTCTGCTTCTCCCTCAGTGCCCTCAGTGAGTAGCGGCTCTGCTGCCTCCCTGAGTGGTGGCTCGAATGGCCCAATGTGTTGATATAATAAACAAACTGGTCCTAGAGTATTCCCTACTACAAAGGTTTAGTTGCTTGTTTTATGTATTTTAATTAATGCAAACCTAGTTTATGGAAATTGTTGGCAAAATTGCACTACCACTTCAAATAGGATTTTTTTAAGATCTTCAATATTGATGTACATGTAAACAAATAAGTTAAAACAGAAGAACCCAAAGCCCACACTTTGTAGGCTACTGTTATGAGATGCTAACTGTGTGAAACTCTGTGTCTGTGTAGGCCACATGAAGATTGGTTGCGATAACTCAGTAGTAAGGTTGGTGTCCAGTGGAAACTACATCAACCGTGTTTCCTTCCAGTACCGCCTTCTGGACCGCCACGAGTTGCCCAAGCCGAGAGAGAACAGCCTGGATGACTATTGCAGCGTGGAATGAGCTCTGGTGCCACCACTACTGTAAAACAGGCGTCCCACTTTGTGAAAATATTAAACAATTCCCCTTTCAAGAAGCACATATCTGTTTAGTCAAACACTCACTTTGCTTATCTTAAAGTATTACCATTGATATTATATGGATATTTATTCAGATTTATTTTTTATGGAATTTTTATTTGAACTGTAGATTTCAAGATATGAGTATAGCTATGGTCTGTCAATGGTTTTTGTCAAGGTCAACGTAAGAAAAAACTAGGGTTACAATTCACTTCCTACTCTTTGTTGGCTGGAAGTCTGCACTGTCTTTTGCACCTTCTAATAAATGTTGTGTTTACATTTTAGAAATAAATCTTAACCTGCATTACCAGGCACGTGTAAACTCATATTCATTACGTGACAAAGACTGAAATAGGCCTTGGATACCGTGACTCATTCATCACCTCTGTGTGTGCAGAGGCTGAAAGGTTCGTGTTTGACTTGCGTATTGTTATTTGTTATTATTTAGAGAAGCTATTTAATTGCCTAGCACAATCAAAGTTATGTCGCAATCACTGTCAAAGGGAGTTTCTGGAGTTTATCAACATTGTTCAAGATTAATGTTAAAACCCCTGTAATGTTTATTTTCAGAGACACATGCTCAAACCAGGCAATTGATCAAAGACGTGGTTGGTGTGCAACCTCCGATGACACAGAAAAACACTTAGAACACACAGCTCAATGTTAATTCAGTGTGCGCACGTTTTAGAGTGGGTGGTGGGCTGTGTGTCAAAGCTGCGTCCTAATACGTTCCTGACTATAAGTAGACGTGTGCGATTCCTAATGTACACAAAATAATCCTTTCCGTTCCAGACTCCAGTGACACGTGTAGATAGGGCACGTTTGTCTTGTGGTGAGTCATTTGTGAAAGAGCACTACCAGTTCCTTGTAGACACGGCTACGATGAAATCCCGGGAAGCAGATCCTGGCCTGTGTGTGTGATCTCCCTCCAAACACTGGCTGAACCCAAGCCTTCTGCACACCGGGCTCAATGTTCTCTCTGAGCTGAATCTTCCGTCTAAACAAATGTGAAGCTATGTTAATGGGATTATCCCACAAGGCTCCGTGCACTCATTCTCCCTGACATCCCGCTAACTGTGGCTTGCGTTTGATCTCCTGCTTACAATAAATTAATCTCAAACCAGCTCAGCCACGATGATTCAATTAAATAATCGGATGTCTCTTTTTTTTTTTTTTTTTTTTGCATGTGTTGCAATTTCCCATCTCCATTAGATAAACAAAAACAGTTTGGACCAAGGGGAAGGGGATAAAGCTGTTTCTATCACTGGGCTCTATAATTGTCAACACCCAATGTTTTGGGAGAAACGTCCATCATTGAGGACTGTTTGTAAGTAGAAGTTTATCTGTGGATAAATCCCTCTAATGGGCTGGATAAAAAGTGCTGTACTATAAACCAACTTTCTATGCGAGACTTACAAAGCATACTACTTCTTTAAAACATTGAACAATGAGACTGGCTGACCAAATAAATGCCATACTACACATGTTTCAGAGCACTCAAGATTCCATATAAGGGGCTGTCATCTACAAAGACAGACCTCTTGGTGAGAGGGACACATAAGCATTGTTTTTCAGTCCAATTTTTCATTTGTTAAATTTTTTTTTGTTCTAACATACATATGGCATTCCTACATTCCTAAGCCGTTTCTGAACAGTGTTTTACTAAACACAGATTCTAAGAATGGAAAGATGTTAAAGGTTTTGAAGGGCTGATCTTTCACAGTTCTAAGACATGGAGAATTAAATGCACATCTGCACACTGTGTGGGTTATGAGGCATTGGCAGTCCAGTGATCCCGGAAGCTGCTTTTTTCATTATTTCACATTTTAAATATTTTAGTTTAAGTTCCACAATAAAACTCTATGAAAGTCTTGAAAAAATATTTTTGAGACTGTCCAGGTAAGGCTCCTGATCTCCATATCCCAACACTTGAGGTCACTACAGAGTTGTGGAAAGACAAGTTTCACTGCTTTTCCCCAGTTCAGAAGTTCAAAGTTCAAAGTGTACATTCAATATCATCTTGATGATTTACATGTGTTTTCTATTTGTATGGCGTTGGATAAAGGGAAGCCAGTTACTCTTGCCCCTATACTTGCTGTCTTTACATTTAGTTGGTGTATCACAGACCCCTAATGACCGCCCCAAACGTATTGTTTTGTTCTTGCAGTGTATCTCCATCAACTCCGCGGCTGTGCCATTGCACTTTGAACTATAGTATGACAGAGACACTGTTGAAGTTTTACAACTGAGAAAACCTGTTCATCACAGTGAGAATCTCAAATCTACATTTCATACCTGTGCGGTAAAAGCTGAAATTGAGGTCACGTTTGCTGAGACTCTTCACTGGTGAACTGCCTCATAACATTGACAATTTGGTTTTTGTGCCCCCTACTGGCCGTTTCTTTACAGCACATTTAAAAGGGAAAACTTGTTACACAGATTTTATTTCCAAATCTAGTGATAAAGCAGTGGAACTAAAGTTTAATATGACCTATCCCCTAATAAAACTCTAATATTATGGGGCTATGGCTTCATGACCAACTCAAAGAATTCAACCCATTGAATCAGTTACAATATTATCCCTGATTGTATTTTACATATTCACTGATTGTTTGAGAGTCAGCTAATCAGACTATAAGGGAAGATTGTGATGAGGGCCTGGGAAACCCACGGGCTTAGTGGTGTGTTCGAGTGTGCCATGTTTCATTGATGACAACCTAAACATAGTGACACTTTACACAAGGCTAGTCCTAGCATTCAGATTTGACGCCTGCTTTCCGTTGGTTCCCTCCTCCTTGTCACACACCATCAGACACCCGGTGACGGACCAATCAGCAACCGATCCGTGTACTTAAAACGCTTTTCCCAGCCAGTCTCGTTAGAGCCATCTTAGATTCGTATGCTGTGCGAGTTGACTGTGTTTGTTGTGTTTAGAGCTCTCTCTCAGCTACATAAGGAATATCCTTTTGGTGTTCTGTTCCTTTCATACTGGGTTTATCCCGTATCAGTTGTTTGTTCGTTGTCTTAACTCGAAAGAATATGTATGAAGAGACCAACTGTGATGGAGTAGACAGTCAATAGTAGATAATGGCAGTGGTTGTATTCTTATGTTATTTAACCGAATTAAACCAACTCTTCTGAAACGTAGGCCTTAGACTTTAAACATTTTTTATAACATATTCCAATTGAATACATCACATTTCAATCATTACTTTAATTTAGCAGACGCTTTCCCAATTGTTCAGATTCCTGATGAAGTACCTCCAACAGTCAAATGTTTTGCTTTTGTTTTGCTTCAACAGAAAAATACATTGATTCATTTTACACAATATTAGAAACATTACAAGATGAAATAAGCAAACCACAAAGCTTTGTAAAATGTGTTTATTAAGTGTAGACTTCATATGCATATACATCTAGTAATTATAAGTTTTCATAACATTGAAACATTCATATCCTGTATTTGCACCGTGCATTGATAAATCGGGCCTGTAAGACCATCAGTTTGGTTTCCTGCAGGAGGAGAACCTGTCCAATTCCAGCATGGCTGTGTGGTGACGAGTTACTTCTTGAACTGGGAGATAGGGGCAGGGACCGTAAAATCTTGACCCGCTTCAAGTTTCTTTTCACATTCGATTAGGAAGTTCACGCCATCTATCACCATTTGGACCAACTCCACCTGTGGACACAATAAAACTTTACGACACATGCACGTACATATTCAGGACACTGGTCACATGTTGGTCTTTACGGTGTCTTTGTTGATTACAGGTCGTTTTATTCTGGAAATTAGTTTTGGTTTGCCATAGTGCTGCGTTGGGTTTATCAGGTCCCACAGTGTCTGTGCATGTACCACTGATAGGGATCCCAACAGTTAACTAACCTTAACTAAATTCTCCCTCTCTCTCTCTCTCTCTCTCTCTCTCTCTCTCTCTCTCTCTCTCTCTCTCTCTCCCCTCCTTACCTCTGATTTGCCCAGACGGTCGTTGTTGGAGATGTCAAACGTGTCCCCAGTAGCTGCTGTGTCCACTCCTCCCGTGCCTCTCTTCTGTAGCCTCATGTTCTCCAGGATCTTGGGGAAGCGAGGATCCTGCAACACCCAAACGCAACAAAGATTGCCGTTACTATATTTGCTGCGATGCGTGCTGGTATGATGTTAGATTGTAGCGTGTGTTGGGGCACCTTGCTGAGGTTGGGCAGGCGTACGTGCACCCCGGCCCTGAGGCCAGTGCCCAGGTTGGAGGGGCAGGTGAGGATATAGCCAAGGTTCTCGTTCCACATGAACTCCCAGCCTCTCTCCTGGATCAGACGCTCCACCTGGTGGACAGACACGGAGCGTGCAGTCAGTCGAGAAAGACAGAAGAGTGACGTTAGCGTGATTCAGCCACAGCAGAATCAACCACTGACACGTTACGTTTCTGAGGTATAATATCCAGTATGGCAAACCTCAACAGGCCAACGCATTTACTTTGTATCTAGTGTATGTTTTGTTGAGGACATGACGGTCTCATCTCCTCTCTAGTGGGATGTCTTGTAGGCAAACCTCTTTGAGTCCTCTGCAGAACCTCTCAAAGACTCTCCTCATGTTGCCTCCCTTTTCCATGGAGATGACCCTGGTGTGGTCCTCCTCGTTGACCCAGACCAGGAAGGTCTTCTCGTTGTTGTGCCTGAGGGCGAGAAGAGAGAACAGCATTGAAAATGGTCAAAGAGTTATCTATGAGTTATCTAACAACTTCAAGTGCAATAGGATAATAGAGATCTCGGTGCACAGCGTTTATGTACTTTCAAATCTGGTGTTATTTGTCAGCGATTAATTCAATGCAGGAGAAAAATGTTCTAAATATAAGTTCATTAAATCACGTATGACGTGCTATTTGAGTTAAGGTAACTGGCACCACTTATCATTCCTATAAAATAAATTTGCCATTCTCCATCATCCACCCTAATAATGTCACAAATGCACTTGACAACATTACAGAACACATGCGTTGAACACAGTCATTAACACTCATGAACACAAACAAGCTATCTGTTCCTAAAAGGTGTTGAGCAGCGTACCAGATGCCTCTAGCGTCTGGCCAATCACGGGCCATGAAAGCACAGGTCAGGAGGGGTGACACGGGCTTATCAAACAGGAAGTGATCCTGGGGAAGGGTCAACAGAGGAAGGGCAGAAAACAAACCACAAGGAAAGACAAGGTAGGGAAGGGAGAGAGAGAGCAGAGTGAGAGGACGTGGGTGTATATTGGCGATCAGGAGTGGGTGGCAGGAAGGGAGACACAGTGTCAGGGCGTCCTGGGAAAAGGATAGACGTGGCTGGCCGTGGGTTCCCCTGACTGATCTCAGGACAACGCCACCAATGACAGGCACAGCTCCTCATTTAGCCTCGGCCCAACTGCATGCTTACCAGGCCTCCATTTTCAGCTTGAGAACGCCCCTCGCTGTGGCTAACACTGTTTAAAATGGAACATTCTAATCAGCTGGCTGGACTATTTAGAAGGGAAGCTTTAGAGCGTTACTATTCCAGGGGCGCTAATTAGTTTTAGAATCCTAACCTACAGCGAAGGATGACTTGTGTCATTCTTACCAGATTCCACGGGCATCAGGCCAGTCCCTGGCCATCCCAGCTGCCGTGAGCAGAGGGGATACTGGCTTATCAAACAGGAAATGCTCCTGATTGGCCGGCACAGGGATAGAGGAGCCTGGGGTCATTATGTGTCAAATATAGCAACGAAATGGCCTAGTGGACACTTATCCAAACCTTATATTAGAGAACTCTTTTTGTCTGTGTCAGTCTGTGTGTATGTGTGTGTGTGTGTGTGTGTGTGTGTGTGTGTGTGTGTGTGTGTGTGCGTGTGTGTGTGTGTGTGTGTGTGTGTGTGTGAGTGAGTGTGTGAGTGTGTGTGTGTGGGTCTGTGTGTCCGCTCACATCAATAAGCTGCTGCTGTTCCTGGTCTGTCATCTCAGACAGGCTGTAGTAGCGTCCAGCCAGGTCCTCCTTTAGGCCAGCCAGGGCCTGTGTGCACACCTTCTCCACCTCGCGGCGCTCGGCACGCGAGCACGCTGGCGGCAGGCTCAAGCCACGGATGCTGCGGCCGGTACGCACGCGAGACGACAACACGTACTGGTCGTCAAACACGCCCGAAGTAATCTGAGGAGGAGAGCAAGCTGGGTCTCATTAACAGTGGCAGGCAGGCGAATGAAAAGCTGGATGGATCATGTACCTAGAAATGGACATGAATCGAACAGCTCAGCTCTACTGGAGAGGAGTAGGGGGAAGATTGTGAAGTAACCCTACCTTAGAAGCGTCGAGGTCAGTGGGGTGTTTCATCACCGTGGGGTTGTAGCCGTTGTGTCGGTCCTTGATGACGGGGTTGAAGAGATCGGCAAACACCTGTGGGGAAAGAATCCAAAGTAGTGTTACCATCCGACAGTCTAAATCCACCCCACACACGCTCCCCTTCTGGCTGAATGAGCTCAAACATAGCCCGGCCCCCGAACCTCATAGCTCTCCTCGTCCCCGGCCACCATTCCCACGGTCTTGATGAAGGGGTGCCCAGGGTTGTCCACGCCAGTCTGGATGCACTGGTCCAGGCTCCAGTTGCTGGGGGTCAGCTTGTCCCTCAGTCGGCCGTAGATGGCTGGGGTCAGGGCTGCCGCCATGCAGTTGTTGTGCTTCCTCAGGTCAGGGAAGTCAGCGCTGCCCGGAAAAAGGTGGAAACCACAAAAAACGACTTGATAAAGACAAATACATGACATGCTTCTTTATTCTTTGCTTATCAGTCTATAGATGATTATATAACATAGAATCTCATACTGTAGGCCTACAGAAGAAGATCTAAATCTGAGTGTGGTTGGTGTTTGGTTTGATCTTGGGGAAGGTAAGGCATCTGGGAGTGAAAGGGATAGTGCTGGGATGTTCAGCGTGATCCAGTGCAGATTGTGGGAGCCCACAGGTCTGTTAAGGATCACGGCTGAGCACATCACGCTCAGTCACGCCGGGAAACCTGGCACAGGAGTACTACTGTCGTCAAGTTCTAGCGTGAGCTGTGTTACGCTCGAGACCGAGGACACACACATACACGCACACACACAAACGCACGCTCACACACCTTGGTGGGTAGAGCTTATTCTTCTCGGCAGCAGCGGCGGTGTCGGTGACGAGGTAAGCTGATGCCAGCGTGCCAGCTCCCAGGCTGACCAGCACCACGGCCGCTTTGCGGCCGGACAGCACGCGAGAGAACGAGGTCGCCATGGTTACCTGGCTTTGGAGGTTTACAGTGGAGAGTTGGGAGAGTTACAGGTCTGTCTCGGCCTACGAGGTCACAAAGGTGAGGGCAAATAAAATGCATTTCACAGGGCAATAGTAATGTATTTAAGTCATTTTTTAACCTGTCCTATGTGAGCACAGTTTTCATTTGAATTATCTAAACGAACAATGCCGTGTTTCCATAGGGATCTAGTGAGTAAAGTGGAAGCACCAGTCAAGCCAGACGGCCATAAATGTCCCCGCTAACTGCGCTATGTTTATGGAGCACAAGTTGGTGGGAGTCAGCTCATGTTCTGCTCACCCACATTCCAGTGGTGGCAGAGGTAAAGGGGTGGTATTAACCTTCAAGATTAACTTTGATAAGAAAAACCATTGAGATCAAGTGAATGCATGCTTGTTGGCAACCATTCACAAGGGTCCAGAGCGCATGCACACATATACGCTGATCTGAATCCACCCACTCCGACGAAACAGACACTGCTATTTGCTATGCATTTAGATTGTAAAGCGATAAGTAACCGATATGCCTGGCTGCCTAAGGTAAGTGTCTTGATTAGACTGAACTGGAAATCCAACAAGACACAGGCCTCCCCATTGGTCAACCTCTAAAAGTCACCTTGGGCTCACTGGTCAGCTGACTTCCTACCTCTGCAACCATCATTCTAGTCCTACCATTTGCTTGGCTTTGCCATGTGTGATATACTTTATTTGAATGTATTCTATAGCACTTTGGTCAGCTCTGCCTGTTTTAAATATGCTCTATGAATGGACATGATTGAGCTGATTTGTAGCACATATCTATCTGTATGCTAAAGTGTGCCTCACACTAGCTTATCTGGTGTTGTTTGTGCTACAACTAAGCATTACATCGGGTCACACCTCAGAGGATGGTGTAATGTGAATTTACTACAATGGAGAACATGGAGTGTAAATAGAAAGATGACAGTGAGGTCACAGCTGACACCATAAATATAGATTAGATCAAATCAGCAAGACAGGCCCAAAGCGGTCTACCTCGGCACAAGCCCATGTTTACTGACGCACAGCTGGCAACCAGTGACCAGTAAGACAGATATGTTATGTTACATTGAACAGATTTCTTACTTCGGTATATGTTTTGCCCGCTCCCTCTTTCTCTCTCTCTCTCTCTCTCTTTCTCTCTCTCTCTCTCTCTCTCTCTCTCTCTCTCTCTCTCTCTCTCTCTCACACTCGCTTGCTCGCTCACTCACTCACATAATCCCTCTCCCACACACACACACAGAGACACACACCCACAATCCACAACACAGTATTAATAGTAGCAACGGGTGAGATTAGCCATTAATGCCAGTGCCGACTTGTCATCATTCCTAGACAACGCATGACCCTCGGCCACATTCTAGAAGGGTCAGCTGAGCAAGCAGATGGCAAACAGAGGGATGAGCGGTAAAAGGCCAGTGACAATGTCGGGAGACAGGGAGAGCAGCGGAGAGACAGAGGTGAGAGGCAACAGGGTGTTGGAGCAGTGTGGCGGGGGGCTGAATAGTGGTAACGGGGAGAAAGGTCGCCGGTGGCGGTCCGCACATACGTAAGACGAGAAGGGGAGAGAGATGACGTGCACAGGAGAGAGGACTGTTTGGGAAGTGTGAAAGGTCACGTTAAGGACAAGGGGGCAGGTGGAATGAGGACGGACTAAAACCCTGTAGATGAAGAGTGGGGGTGTGGGCGTTTGGTGAAGAGGGAATGGAGGGGGTGAGGGGTCCTGAAGAAATGCTCTGGTGTCGGGAGTGATTGCTGGGGGCAGTGGGAATCAGTCTTTAGCAGATGATGATACTCCGGGATACTTCTGGGAATGGCGGTGGTATGGCAGGACAACTTTCAGAGCTGCTGTAGGGCAAATAGGTGACTGGCCACTGCCAGTATCAACCGGATTACTGACACTTTCACTATGAGAGGGCCCTAATGCAGAAGATTGATGAATGAGATTGCAAATGTTTTGCTCCTTCAAAGACAATCGATAGAGGCTTGATAATGATGGTATTTTCTCAGAAGGGAGACCAGACCCTGGCAGGAGGAAAACAGGAAATCCTCACCATGTACAATGAAACCGCTAAAGCGATAAAATGAAACCGCAACAAGACCTTTGGATTATCTTTGTTGACATTTTGTTAATTTAATTTTGATGTGGGACGAGCTGACCCCTGAGCAATATTTTGTTTGCAAGGCATATGCCAAGATTAAAAACGCCTCAGTAAAAAGTGACGAGCACAAAGGAGAGAAAGAGAGCCAGAGGACAGAAGGGGAACAAATGAGAGAATGTAGTCTCCTACCTGAACGGTTCCTGTAAAGAGGTGGAGGATGGTGGAGGATAGTAGAGGATGGAGTAAGGGTTGGTACTGCCGCCAAGTCCTGTCAGGCTCCCTTGGCAGAGTGAGGGAGACGGCGAGGGAGGAACGGGTTGAAAAAGGCGGGCGAGAGAGGGGGGGAGGAGAGAGGGAGAGGATTACCGAGACGGAGTGGTGGCCTGGCCTCCTGGCGTTAGTTGTCTGGCAGACAACCAATCCGCTTTCTTTGGTCGGTCAGCATGTCTGTCTGCCCTCACACAAACACACACACGCACATGCCACACCTGTCACCCTTATCTGTGTCCTTGGACACTTTGATTGAAGTCATCCTTAGGTCTCCGCTACAGTAAGTATTGTCAATCATACTGACATTCCTGCACATAACCTTAGCACTTTTAACCAGCAACACGTCAGAGAAAAACAAATCTGTGGACAAAAGTGTGTGACAAAAACGCACGCACATACACAAACATGCACATGCACACACACACACACACACACACACACACACACACACACACACACATGCATTTTCCTATGGATCTTTTAACACCACAAGTTTCAAATGTATTAAATTCGGTTTAAGATGCCATCTTCAAATATGTCCATTGTATCAATGTCTATATGAAGTGTATGTTAGGTCTACTGTACACATGTGGCCTGAATGTTCACCTTTAAATGTAGTGGAACTATATGGCATGACATTCATACCTGGTACCAGCCGCCAGAATAGATCTAGCTGTGTGCTCCAAATCTATTTTTGCTATAGGACATCTGATTTCAAAATCACCTGGAACATGCAGCACAGTGTTACAACATGCTTGAGAAACCACAATTTAAGACCTGTATCAATGAATATACACGTGCTCTATGTTTTCTTAGTAAACCACCTGAATGGCCTATTCCTAGGTGCTGTTTCCAGAGGGGAGTGGAGCACCTAGAGCTCTGTCTCTTCCTACAGAAACAGGAGCAGTGGTGGCTGATCTGCCCCTAATACCTCCAGCCCCTGCTGGGGGACGAGACGTCAGCCCCATTCCACTTCCCCTTGGGCTTATCGCTGTGGGAGGTGAGGACGGCCTGCCCACTCACCAGCCTCCTCTTCTTCGCCTGAAGCTGGCCATGTGTCAGTTGGGCCATTTTGAAAGCAGAAAGGCAGAAAAGTCACCTGGGTGGGGATACAAACATGTCTACGACACACTGTTTGATTAATAAGCTGAAGCAAGTCCACGCGGCTACCATTGGTAGCCAAAGAGGCGTCGCTTTCTTTTTGATCCGTGCTAAAGCTGTCTCTACTAGCGGTCGGCATCCAGGCCATGCATAGCTCCACCACGCCAGGAGTCATGCCCCACGGTGTGATAGAATAGAATGTCCCTTCATCTGGGAAACCCAGGCCCCGCACACGTACTCACACACACACATATTTTCCTGGCACGAACCACGGCCTTCATGCCAATCCGTCCACTGGATATCACACTGGTGGGATCTAACAGCAAAGAAGACACAGAGTCCCTAATGGTTCCTCAATAGCCCAGTTTGTCCCAGTGTAGTTTAACGACTGGGGGTAAACAGGTACTGCGTGTGATCATGATATTTATGAGACCTACTTTATGCCATATAATGTAACCAACGTCTACTTGAATTCATAGGTGTAATATACAGAGATGTACAAATATAACTACGGTTCCCCATTATGCATCTTCAAAAGTGTGTTTGTCATCTTTAACTTTTTTTATTGCATTTTTCAAATTGACAAGATGACAAAAGAAGCACTCCGACACACATAAGGCATATTGAATTTTATTTCCCTTGCACCTACACGAGTGAAAAACACAAACAAACAGGAACACAGAGCATCGCCATGCAGCCAGCCCCTTCAGTCTCCCCAGCCGGCTGCTTCAAACAGCCACCGAGCGTGGCAGACGATGTGAGAGAACAACTTACCCAAACCCAAACCCTACAAGGTTAAACTAGGTTGAGCACTGCTCGGTAAAACTCCTGCCCCTTACAATTTTGGCTTTGAGGCTTACAGGTTGCCCTTACTGCATAACAAACGTTTAACAACAGATGGCATAGATAATGAGACTCAAGACTTTGAGATGGGCACGTGTGCTCTCCCTTCTGTTCTTGGTGATGGACTCACCAGGAGAGATAAGCGAACAGAGGACGGTAACAGCAGGCCGGGAGTCTAGTCAGACATGCACAACATGCAGCTATGGGGCTCGTGCAGGACAACTATGTTCATCATATCAAGAGATACGTCACACTGGATACGCAGCACTGATCAAAAATAACCTGTCGTTATTTAAATGCTACATATATTTTTCTCTTAATTTAACTTCTCTTTTGAGTAAAGTACATCACCTATAATCGTCTACAAGAGCTTGGGATGCAAAATCAAAGGCAACGTAGAGAACAAAGACAAAAATTCACAGCATAACAATTAAAAATACTTATTCTCTGTCAAACATTACGATATGTTTGATATCACTATACAAAAACAAACACATAAATATTGGCAGAAATAAATAGCACGGTAAATAACTCTTGTCACACAGGCAAAGCTACATCTTTGAGAGTGCAAAAACCATTCCATCCTACACCCACCAGTTACATACCGGGTAACGCTTTTTTGTTGGAAACCCTGTAGACGCGAAGCGGCCTGTTGCACAACATTTCTCCGGAAGGACCAATGACAATGTAGTAACACAAGAGGGCGACATTTGCCGAGAATCCTTCGCTTGATCGCAGTCACTATTTTGGATGCCCACATGCTACTTAATGTGTACTATTTTGTTTATCTTCTAAATCTGAATAAACTACATTAGTAAGATGATTAAAGCAAGGCAATGAACACTCCTTCACGAACCTATGACACATGGGGGCACTTCGAATAACTTCAATTTGATTGGCAATAAGGGGTAAATCAGAATAAAGAAAAAGGCACCATACAGGTTTGAACTTTTGTCATTCATGTGGACATACAAAAGACAGAAACTCTGGGCTTCATAAAAAGTTTACACTTTAAGGGGAGTATACAGCCAAAGCACATTATTTATTTAATCTAAAGTATAATGAATATTAGCTAATTCAAGGAAAATATTCAATGCTATGTTGTTTCTTTGGGAGGGGAAAGCAGAAATGTTTCTTTCCTTGCCAAGTGCTAAATTCAGACTCAATGAACGAAGGTTCATCACTTCATTCTACTTCAGAAGAGGTTAGCAAGCCAGGCCATGCCAGCGTGCGGTGGTCAAAACGGAGAGTCTAGAGTTAGAGGTCAGTGGTTAATTACGAATAAAGGCCATATCAGCACCCACACTCACGACAGAATCATGCCATTACCATGAGGAATGAAAGCATGGGGTGGGGGGGGGGGACTTGGTCCAGCACATGGCACAGAACCGCACAGGCAGCGAAGCACGGACAACAGCGTAGAGACTCTAGAGGCCGGGCTCGTCTCTAGGACACACCGACTGTACATGCTACATTTCATCTCTTTTGTTTTTTATTCTTTTCAATTCAAGTCTTTGAAATGTCCTGGGCCTCCTTTCATTCGTGTTCGGTCATGCATTACACACGGCGACATGCCATTTTCCTCTCGAGCCTTCTCTTAAAAGATGCAAAGGCATTCCCGCCGGCCCTCCCTTCTAACCATCGGTCCACCGCCTTTTGCCTCTTCCCGTATAATTGCTTTCCGAGTTCCTACTCAAACTCTGTTTGGCGGTGTGCATGGCGGTCGACCACCAAGCCCCTGTCACGGGATCAACACTCTCTCCCTCTCCAGCTCTAGCCCCCACGTAAAAATGGTCTCCCTTTCACTCTTTCATGGATGTGATTATGCAGGCGTGTTGCCCTCACAAGGAGGTGCAGGCCAGGGTTTTCCAGGCTCCCATTGGCCACAGGAGCTGTTAGTCAGGCCGGGAGGCGGGGCTCAATCTTTAGAGAGAGGTCGTACAGGGTATCTTCATCCATAATCAGCGTCTTGTCCAGCAGGTACTGAGTCACCTGCAGCGGGCGGGGAGGGAAAAGGTGGATTTTAAAGTTTATCGCTGTGTCTGAATGATCACATGGGCCTCCTAAAACATGGGGTCTCATACACTATACAAGCTGTACTGGCGAGAGAGAAACAGGGATAAAGGGAGGAGGAAGAAGACAGGAGGAGGAGAGCCGTGAGAGGGTACCTTGGGCTGGTGCTCTATCCTGTAGGGGCTCTGCTGGAACTGTCGGATCTCTCTGATGATGTGGGAGATCTGAGGAGCAGCATGAGCCTCTTAATTACTCACGCATCGCTATGGAAACCCAGGCAACAAATGTGTGTGCATGCGTGTGGGAGTACGTCTGTCTGTAGGTATGTGGGACCATGTATGTATGTATGTATTTGTGTGTGTGTGCGTGGGTGTGCGTTTTACCATCCTCATCTTGGAGAAGTTGACAAGCCCCTCCTCAGTGAAGTTGGGAGTTCCTTCTTCAATGAAAGCCAGGTCAGTAAGGTACATTCCCAGGTAAGGCACACTGGGAGGGTTGCAACTGTTGTGGAGGAACAGGGTCTAGCTTTAGTGTGCATGGAAAAGTGGAGGTAGCAATACTGTAGTAGAAAACAACAAGGATCGTGACATGTTTTTCTTGTCTTTCTTAAGACACAGGGCATATTTGATTGCAAACAAAATGGTGTTTTCAGTCTCACTTTTTCAGGGTCTCTCTCAAGTTTTTGAACCGTCCTTCTGAGGACACGGTCTTTTGCAGTTTATCCATCAGGGCTTTGCTCTGAAAAAAAAATAGACGCAAGCTTAGCTATTACTCTAAAGTCAACACTGCGGCCTACATCAGGTATTCACTTTGTGGCATGTCCGTCACCTGTTTGCTGATCTTGGCCCACGTCTTCTTCAGCCTGTAGATGGCGCTGCGGTTGAGCGCCGAGGTGATCTCCAGCACGCCGTTGTAGTTGTTGAGGCAGCGGCAGATGTCGGCCACGGCCACCCACTTCTCTATGGAGTTGGCCCGGGAGCCCACGTCCGTGTGGGTCATGATCTGGGAGGCCACCAGGTTACTCATCTGCGGCGGGAGGAAAAGAGGAGCAAAAGTAAAACACAGGGAATAAGGGAATAAAGGAAAAATTATTTTGTGAACACATCCTAATGACTTAGCTGATACAGAAGCGACTTTAAAATGCTACCCCTCTGCTTGATGAAGAGGACACTGTAACGATTACACGAAGGGTAGGAGCAGCCCCTCGTAGGCTCCCACCACACTCACGTCGTTGAAGTGCTGGCTGGTCTTCATGATGAAGGGCGTCCTCTCGTTCTTGTCCACTTTCATCCAGCCCTGACCGAGGAACTCTCTGAGAGACAAACCACCGTCACATGTTCAAAAACAGTCTCCAAGGACAAGAGCACAGTCACCGTGACGTATGTGATGGAACAGGGGGCGAGCGAGTGGGACCAGGCAGGGACGTACTCGTAGGGGATGCTCCTGAAGACGATGTGGTCCAGGAGGGTGATCTGCTCCGCCAGCTCCATGGCAGACAGGGACTCAAAGCACTCGGCCTTGGGGCACTCGGCCTGCCATCACCCCGACACACAGACGCGATCAGAACCACGGGCACAACAGGGGATATAAATACCAATAGAGCAACATGACAAACACAGAATGTGACAGCCCCCTAAAAACCCTCCCTTAGAGGGGGGGAATAGATGGCTTATTTACACCATTCTATTTCTGAGCAGAGTAAACACAAGGAAATATACAATATAATAAGCTGTGTGCACACACATACACGTATGTGTATTTACAAACACGGGAGACGACGTGCGTGTGCATGAGGGGTGAACCAAAAGGCGCTGTAATTAACTGGAGCCAATTAGCCATGTGCCTGTCGGGAAGGACTGAGCTCTCAGCTCTCATTATTCTCTAGTCACAACCAAACAAGGTGAGGACTCCTAATTAACCACAGAATAATATGTATGCATATACTGGGGCTGGGATATGGTGTGAGTTACTCACACTGTGTGTGTGTGTGTGTGTGTGTGTGTGCATGTGTGTGTGTATGTGTGTGTGTGTTGGTTAGGGTGTTATGCTATCACTTTTTAATTTGCTTGCACTAAAGATGAACTTAAATTAAGGTTTATTATTATGATTGTCATTATGATATACGTTTTGTGCGCCACTGTGTCAGCATGAATGTTCTGGCAATAACACACGTGACAGACATTTTGGGGGATGACATCTCCATGTGGATTGTGGGTACTGTGGTTTTCTTACCATCTGTAGGATGTCTTCTATCCGCAGCATGGCGTCTTCCTGCTCGTCCTGAGAAAGGCCACTGGGAGGAGAAAAACATGCTGGGCTGAATACAACGGCCAACCTGTGCAAACTTTGCATGAAAGCAGAGAGCCCACCTTCTATGGACAGGTAGTGCACAATGTGAGTACATCTGTGTGTGAGCTTGTGCCTCAGGTCCCTAAAATCACTTTGTTGACCACACGGAGACTTTGAAAGGTAAGTCGAGCGGGCCAGAACAGTACCTTAGTATGTTGGCTGTGGCCTTCCTCTCCTGGGGCAGGAGGTCTGGATCTCTGAGCACCTCCTCCAGGAGACAGATCACGCCCATCTTCAATTCCCCGTTCATCTCAAAGTCCTTCACAGACACACACACACACACACACACACACACACACAGACACACACACACACACACACACGTTTATGTTTGTGACCCTCACTGTCAGTCAGGTGTAAAAACTGTGTCACTCCAACTAATTTTACTTGGTTCAAAGAAATGACATAAAGTGGGAATAAGTCAATAAAAATATTACCGCATATTATCCTATAGAAATACATGATCTAGTACACACGACACTTCTCTGGACATTCTGTAGTTCAAAGGACGGATTTTATGTATAGGGGAATGGACTTTCTTGCATAGAAACCAATTTTTAAGAAAGGAGGCCGGATATGTTGAAAGAGAGGGAGAACAAGAGAGTGAAAAATAAGAAAGAGAGAAAGAGAGAGAGACCGAGAGGTTGATGGAAAGTGGCAGGAAAGGCAGCCGTTAATTTTCCTGCTGAGAGATTATTACACCTGAAGTGCCCTCTCTCTCCTTCTCTACTTTCCGTCTTTAAGGCCGCGTTGTTTGACAAACAAAACAACATTTCCTATTGAATGCAGGTGCGTGCGTGTGTGTGTGTGTGTGTGTGTGTGTGTGTGTGTGTGTGTGTGTGTGTGTGTGTATTGTATAGGTTTGTTGTGTGTGCATGGGGGCACTGTAAAGCAAATCTGTGATCCCCAGCCCATTCTTCTGTCCAGTTCTCTTGTTATTCGTATCTCCTACGTTCTCACAGGGTTTCCTA
>JAVQJS010044196.1:0-11931 GCA_036024795.1 Galaxias rostratus | reverse complement strand
TTTGGGACCAGATAGTTTAAAAGCAAGGTGTTCAAATGAGGAGGGGGCTGGTATGGTTATTCTATTTGTAATAATGGTTTGCCTATAGAATGTGGCTATTCCACCACCACGCCCATGGTCTTGCTTGTAACAGGTTAGTTCACATATGGTCATTATCAAAGAGGACACATCCCATTTCACTCTTCACGGCTGAAAGTCTGTTGGTCTGATTCTCCCATAGGTTGAACAATGCCCCATTAAGGGGCTATGAGGAGGACGTAGGGAACAAGACCAGCATACGCTTCTTCTACCCCGAGTCAGCCTCCTTAAACCCAGCCATAGACAATGACCCTGACACCCTCATGGTCCTTGTGCCCTTCAAAGAGCAGGACATACGGTGGATCAAGGAGATTCTCTACAACGAGAAAAGGGTATATGGTTTTGCATCAATCATTTTTTCAATGTAAAGAATATACTGAACCATTTGCTTTTCACTCTATTTGACCAGACTACTTTCACTTCAGCTTATCAGTATCACTCAATGTATGTGTTACTTAATTTTCTTTATTATTTTTTGTATACATTCATAATGACACTTGCCGCCTCTTTTCTTGCACTTCAACTCCGATAGCAATCCATATATTCTTTAAACATTAACAGTTATTTTCAGACTGTGTTTTGTTTGTTTCAAACTACAATGTAATTGTATTGGTGTTGACAGTGCTTCTTTCCACCCCACCCCAAACTCTGCGTGCAGACTAGCAAGGGCTTTTGGAGACCCCCTCCAAAGATCTGGCAGGGGAAAAAAAGCCACATTCGCATTTTGGATCCCTATTTTCTGCGAAAAACCGCGAGCAAACTTCTGCACTTGTCTCTAGAAACCCCGGTGAGAAATTACCTCAATTTATATCTCTTTTACACGAGACTACAGGCCAAGAGGAGGGCACCATGCATGAGGTTGCTTGCACGAGGCAACCAAGTGTGCATATAAACATAAAAGAGAGCATATACAAAAAATAGACGTTACTGCTTTCCTTAAAACAAAGCTAGGCAATATTGCCACAACCTTTTGTTGGGGATCTTTCATTCAATACGTATTTATTTTATTACTGTATTTAGGCAAATCGAATAAAAAAAATTCTGAGCTCTGAGATTTCCTATGTCCCTGTTATCTTCCATTTGAGGTTCCTCCACTACCTTTTACTTAGGCTTGCTAATCTTCAAAGATAACTTGCAGTAACATCCTCTTGAGAGTACAGCAGAAAAAGACATAACAGCTTTTTAGCTATTTTTAGTGATAGTTCTATGCTCTTTGCTTCCTTTGCACCTGTGTACTATCCATAACATGAATAATATGATTTTCCTTAAGTTGATTTGTCCAGTTCTTTTCAACCCAGCCTACTTAAATGGTACTGGTAAAAATCCCTACCTGTTTTACTAAGAAATTTCAAGTCAGTATCACTAGAGGTTTGAAGTCTCTGAAGGAACAGTATTGTTTATTGAAGGAATAGTTTATGATTATTATTGCACATTTACTAATAGAAGGCTTTTTCACCCAATTATTTTGCATTGCCATTATGCAATGTCATCGACGATGAAGGCCTTTAAATGTTTTTTTTTTGGCCTTGTATAGTAATAATTACTCTGGCACTCAACCTGTTGTCTTTCTGTGTATACTTGTCTCTGACTTTCCATGTGACGGCGTACTTCTGCATGGACAATGAATTGGTTGTTAATCTTCGGTCAACCAAAACAAATGTGGTATATCGGTTTTGAGATACTCGTCTTTGAAATATGTTTTACCAAAGTTTAAAATTATGCAGCCAAATTTGTGCCCCAGGAAATAAACTTATATCGACATACATTAAATAAAATTTAAAAAAAATGTAAGCAAATTCAAGATTACATTTTTAGATAGAAAGCATTTACATACATTCTAATGAAAGGTAAATAAGCAACTGGGAAATACATGTTGATTCTTGTTGCCCTCTACTGGTAAAATATATTATTATATGCATTCTTTACCACAGGATGTGTGCTACCCAACAACTGGAATTCTGGCTGTTTACACGGCCCTCAACTTTTGTGATGTGGTTCATGTAGCAGGGTTTGGATACCCACCATCTTCTGAAGAGGGGCACCACATCCACTATTACGGAAATGACACAATGAAAGACATGAAGGTCAGAGGTTAACAGTAATAGATAATACATTAGTGTAAAAACATATTTTATCTCGGGTGCCTGCCTGGATGCATTTTATTCAACTATAACTTAAAGACTGTGCTAGCTCTGTAGTTTTTTTGAAGCTGTAAGTATAGAGTACTTCCATAAAGACACCTAGACTGTGTTTAGATACTCGGAATGACAAGCTGTTGGAAAATTAATTTTTCTCTATAAATGTACTGTAGTGTTTTGTATTGCATTTGAATTGGCTATGTTTTAAAAGCTCGCCCATTTTGTTGTCTTTCTCAACAGAAACCGTTTCACAACATCTCAACAGAGGAAAAGGCATTGCAAAAACTCAGAGATTCTGGAGCCATTGCATTTCTGCACCCAACTCGTAACTAATAATGTCTTGGAAGCATTTTACCCATTTAGCACTGCCCCTCAAAGTCATAACACCATGACCAACAAAATAGACTGATAATTTGTCCTGTAAAGGATTTCAGTCAATTTACAAAACATGACCACAACACTGCTGAAGCTAGTTGCATTGGCCACTGACTCCAATGCATTTTCCTGAGCACACTTGAAATTCTAAACGGAAGCATTTATTCAATATTAACTATAATAAATTTATTTTTCATCCACAAGATTTAGTGTAGTATAGATGTTTTACATAACATTTACCATTTGCAAATGCAGCACAATGCAGCACTTGTATTGTAAAAAGCTGTCTGTAAAAGCCATCTTAGTCAAATGCATTACTTCTTTAAATCTATGGCTGTGCTCTATATATATTGGATAAACAACCCCTGGTTTTACGAACTATCTTAAAGCCTTGTTGACACTCACTGACATTTTCCCACAAACTAGATAATGTACAAAATCACTGTCGTACATATCTGTCTGTTCCAACCGATTTAATAATGGTAAAGAATTTTTCAAAGAATGGGAGAACTGTGTGATTGTTGAACGTTTGTACCGAAGATTTTCTTTTTTTATGCACTGTAATTATTTTTGAACCATGCCAACCACTTATTTTCAGTGCATCCCAATAGTATTTATAGCACATTACTATTCATGTTGTTATTTTACTGTCAAAAGTTATTAAAATATTTTTTCCCCAAACGTTTACACACAATACACCATAAGGACCACATGAAAAAATATATTTTTTAAGATTTTTGCAGTCATGAACAGCCTTTGCCATGAAGCTCAAAATTTTGCTCAGGTGTTTACTGTTTACACTGTTGATCCTTGAGCTGTTTCTACAGCTTAATTAGAGTCTACCTGTGGTAAATTCAGATAATTGACCATGAGTTGGAAAACTATATAAGGTTCCACAGTTGGCAGTGCATGTCAGAGCACAAACCAAGAATGAAGTAAAACAAATTTTCTACAGACCTCCGAGACAGGATTGTCTCGAGGCACAAATCTTGTTTTAATCTTGTTCCCAATGAGGACAATGGCCTCCATCATCTGTAAATGAAAGAAGTTTGGAAGAACCACCAGAACTCTTCCTAGAGCTGGCCGACCTTCTAAACTGAGCGATCGGGGTAGAGGGGTCTTAGTCAGGGAGGTGACCAAGAAGCGGATGGTCACTCTATCAGAGCTCCAGCATTCCTCTGTGGAGATAGGGGAACCTTAAAGAAGGACAACCATGTCAGCAACATTTCACAATTCAGGCCTGCATGTTAGAGTGGCCAGATGAAAGCCATGCCTTAGGAAAGGCAAATGGCAGCCCATTTAGAGTTTGTCAAAATGCACCTGAAGGACTCTCAGACCATGATAAACAAAACATTCTGGTCTGATTAGACAAAGATCTTTGGCGTGAATGCCAGGCGTCATTTAAATTGATCAGTCGCAAAGATGATCAATAGTTCAAACACATTCTGCCTTATACAATAAATGTATAATAATTTAAGAAAACATAATAATAATAATGATTGATGGGCAGTAGGTGGCGCAGTGGTTAGCACTGTTACCTCACAGTAAGAAGGTCCTGGGTTCAATCCCCACTAGAGGGCCTTTCTGTGTGGACTTTGCATGTTTTCCCTGTGTTAGCGTGGGTTTCCTCCCATAGTCCAAAAAATATGTAGGTTCATTGGTGTCTCAAAATTGTCCATAGGTGTGAATGTGTGTCTGAGTTGCTGCATGTCTTTGTGTTAGCCCTGGATGGACCGGCGACTTCTCTAGGATGTACCCCGCCTCTTGCCAAATGTTGGCTGAAATAGGCTCCAGCCCCCCTGCGACCCTGCATAGGATAAGCGGTACTGCTAATGGATGGATGGATAATAAATGATAATACAATTACTGCTCACTCCTGCACCGCACTATGCACCTGTTTTTGCAACTCACTCCTCCCCCCCAGCTTCCACCAATTCAGAGTCTGTTGCTTAGCATCGAATAGGGGATTCTGCACAAATCTGTTCCCTATCTGTTCCCTGTTCAAGTGGTGTTTTCTGATGCCTTCACTGAAGTTCCTCTCTACATAATTCGACTTGTTGGTTTTTATGTGTTTTAAGTGTGTCAATGTTCTCGGGCAGAAACACAAGAAATGTATGATTGAGAGTGTTGTGCCCAGGGCTCACACTTGACTGGCTGTGCGACCAGGTAGGCACTGGAATGTGGCCAGCCAGGCATCTGCAGCCCACAAGTCAAAGAACAGGCAACCTGTGTTGGACTGAACTACGGAAAAAGTCTACATTTTAAACTATTTTGTCCTTTTTTTTAATGCAGTTATTCTGAAATTAAAAGATCTACGAAGTAAACAAGCGGCATTTCATCATTTTTCCATCATTTTCTACACCATGTTACATTGTCTTATTTATTTTTGTTTGTAGTTTAATGCTTATGAACAATTTTTAATACTGTAAAGGTATGTCGAAATATAGTTTGATGCATTTAGGCATAGTCTGGAATATCTCAGGGGAGGTGTAGGAGGCAGTAAATTAAAACTCTTACAGTACATGGAATGCTAGTGTCACTTTGATGTCATGAGTCATCAACTTTGAACATTAAATGCTTGAGTGGAATGGAAAATAGTATTGAAATACCTAAATGTAGCACAAAACAAAAATCATTACTGTATCATATAATTTTTACACATTTAAAATGTACGGTTTTATGTCTGAAATTAGTTTGACACACTGGCCGAACTATCTATCTATCTTCTACTATCTATTTTTATCAGCTATCCAGCTCCTATATGAGTTCACAGAACATCCACTATATATTTGTGGGAGTTGGGGCAAGAGATGTAACCCAATTGCAGAATAGGTAAACGTTCAATCAAAACAGAAGGACATCAAAAGACTACCAACAATCAGAAAGGGCTTTGTGATATGCAATCAGATGTTGAGTACAGGAACCAACGACAAAACAAGTACAGAAACAGACAGGGCTTAAATAGCCTATCAAGACGTTACTGGGGAAAACCAAAAGAGCGAACCGGACAGGAAAAACCATTACTGCAAATATTTGGAGTGTTTGGGCCTCCTTGGTGCCTTGGGAATTGTGGGTTAACACAACTGTGACAAGCGATTTAGGATCTTGTTCAGGTGAAGACCAGTCGTCTTGGAATGGTTTGCCAGTCTTTTGGCAGTATCAAACAGTTTTGCTCTGCTAGGAACTGAAAAACATAATGGTTATGAACAAGAAGGATAACTAGGAGTAAAGGTTATCAACGACTCATCTGATATCAAGTAGGTTTGCTGTTTGAATTACAATATGGAAATATTTAAATACTTTAAAAAAGTGATGAATCTAAATCCTCCTAGGTTAAATTGTAAAATTGTATTATTTGTCAAATTTACGTTTTATTTTTATTTTGTAATGTAGAGTAGAGTAAAAGTAATACAAAGTAACCTGAAAAAAGTTAAGACAACAATTCGATCATTTCACTTTTATTTTCCTTTAGTAAGTTAAATAGACCAAACGATGAGAAATGTCTGAGATGTACTTCTTTTCTGCATGCGTTATATTCCCTCACTGAGGAGTGTAGATTTGAACAAGGGCCACAATGCCTGGGTCCCAGAATTGAGAGCCCTCTTCGCACATTTATTAAAAGACAATCTCTCTCATATTAATTTATCAAATTACTTCAAGTCAGGACAATTTACGACAGGTTTTACAGTTTATTGCAACACATGGCGTCACATGGCCTGTTGTTCTGATTGCTTCACCGCACTGGATCTTCTAATGTGCTAAGTGAGCAACTATTGGTCGGGAGCGGAAAATCTCCCGTACTGTGCAACAGACCCTAAACAGGTGGAGGCAGGGGTGGAGGTCGGCAGCAGCAAGAGCAGGAGCATAGTTTGGTGCAGCAGTGAGTGAGCTGTTTTAGGAGCAGGTGTGTTGAGTGACTGCGGATTAGTGGAATAAGAGAAACTATCGACCGTAAACAACTGGTTATATTGATCTGACATGGAGAAATGCTGTGCCTGTGTTGCCTGCCTGAACTAGCTTTATGTCCCGAAAAAAGGGATGAACCTGAATCCTCATCTCCTGTATGAAGTTGGTGTATAGCTCCATCCTCCAAAAGACGCTGAAACTTTGTTCTATTGCAAAATGTGTGCGGGCAGAGCATTCGAGGGGGAGAGTGGGATCAGGGGACCAGGACCATAGAGGGGAAACTTTATTCAACGATTCCTTTGTGAGGTGTGATGCAAAGCCCAAAGAAGAAAATGAAAACAGCATGGGCACCGCACTGTTCACGTTGTCCCGCTCAATGGCTGCACAGTCTGCCCAGGCTGCAGCATTGTGTGCTCACTGGCAAACTTTGGAATCAAGAATGTTCTCCTCCTGGAGAAAGACGCTCGTGCATGGTTGCCAGTTCGATCCTCTGTCCGGGGTAGCCACAAAGAGGGGGCCCGGACAGATATGGCACCAATTGAAATGAAGTCAGTGCTTGTGCTTTGGACCAAGCAGAGGGAAGCAGGTGGTGAGCTGTGGAGGCTTTGGACCAAGCAGAGGGAAGCAGGTGGTGAGCTGTGGAGGCTGTGACAGGGACACCACAGAATGAAACCCTTCTAAGAAACCTCTCTGTCTGTCTTTATGAGAGCAGTGTACATGGGGGCATGTGGCTGGGATTAGGAAATTTCACTGTGGATTAAAATCTTTGGAACGCCCTGATGGCTACTTGTTAGACGAAACAAGTTGTACGTTCCAACCCCATCTAGGGTGCATTCTTGCTCATGGTCTCACTTAGCAGGTACGTTGGACTGGATATTTTCGGAGTTGTTTACAAAAAACCTACTGATGTAACATCCTATAATGTTAAATTTGGGTATACTTTTCAGAAGTGCGTGTGGTTTTCTCTCAAATACCTTTCCCTCTTCAAAGTGATATGAGTGCAATTTTGTCTCGTGGATTTTACTGAAATCTTGTAACTTGTTGCACAGCTAGTTTAAGGTGGTAGCCAGGGTTGCTAAAATTTAAACGATCGTTGGTGAATTATCTGACTACTTTACTCAATGTTTTTGTTTCTTTAGCAACACATCGATTACAGCAAATAGTGTTGCCAATTACAGATGACAGGAGCACACAGTGGCTCCAACACAATCACGCAATATTTATGTCTTCAAATGTATAGTGAACAGTGACAAAGTGAGAATTTTTGAAAAACAATTTTTTAAGTTTTTATTTATTGCCTCTGATGCCATAGCACCTAACATGTTCTTTTTACAATATTAACACCCTTCTCTTTTCCATAGGATGCTCCAGTTCATCCAGAGACACACCGAAGGCCAGTTATCTGAGCCCAAAACCAGACCCACCCGCCTCGTGACCAAAGATGGCCGCTGTAACATCGAGTTTGGCAACATCAAGTCCCACAACCACTTTGCCTTCCTGGTGGACATCTGGACAACCTTTGTTGAAATACGCTGGCGTTTTGTCTTGCTGCTCTTTGTATCTTCCTTCACTGGAAGCTGGTTCCTCTTCAGCCTGCTGTGGTACTGGGTTGCCAAGAGCAACGGGGATCTGACTGGGCAGAACCGTACACAGGGGCATGTGAGATGCATTGACAATGTGAACGGGCTCACTACTGCTTTTTTGTACTCTTTGGAGACCCAGACCACCATTGGCTATGGAGGGCGGTCCCTTACGGGACATTGTGCCTTCACAGTGGCCCTCATTATCATCCAGTCCCTCATTGGGGTCTTCATCAACTGTTTTATGTGTGGGATAATCCTGGCCAAGATATCCCTCCCTAAAAAGAGGGCCAAGACTATCACCTTCAGTGAAACGGCGGTGATCTGCCTGAAAAAGGGCAGTCTCTGCCTCCTCATCAGAGTGGCCAACCTGCGGAAAACGCTGCTCATCGGCAGCCAGATTTACGGCAAACTAATCCGGACGACAATCACTGTCGAAGGGGAGACTATCATTCTGGACCAGGTGGATATTGACTTTGTTGTGGATGCCGGCAAGGACAACTTGTTCTTTGTCTGCCCCCTGACCCTCTACCATGTGATAGGCAAGTCAAGCCCGCTGTACGACCTCTCGGCTGACACCTTGCCCATGCAGGACTTTGAGCTGGTGGTGTTCCTGGATGGCACGGCCGAGTCCACCAGCTCGGCTTGTCAGGTCCGCACCTCCTACATTCCCCAGGAGATCCAGTGGGGATACAGCTTCCTGCCTATCGTCTCCCGCACCAAGACGGGCAAATACACCGTGGACTTCTCCAACTTCTCCAGGAGCGTGCCGGTCACCACACCTCACTGCACCCATTGCTTCGAGACGGACGTGGACCAGCGGAACCATAACAACCACAGCGACTATCACGGCAATCAGCAGACTAAGCAGGGGATCGACAACCCTGGCTTTCATGTCATCGACATTCAGGACTGACTATGTGAGCTGCCAGAGGAAATGACGGTGCCGGTCTGTTAGGTCAACACCGGGCCCCTTTCAAAATGAAGGGGATGATAATGGGAGGGATGTGGCACATGCTAGCAGGAATAGTCATGTCTTCTTTATAGACTGTCGTCAGTCAAGCTGTCAGTGTACCACCTACAGAACACCAAGTAAGACACTCATGAGGCACAATCGTGTCAAAAAGAAGTCATGAGAATACTTCTATGTCTGACACTTGTTGTGAACACCTTGAATTTGGGGCAGTGCCTCCATTATAATGATGTCAACAGTTTATCTTCATGTAGGCATCTGGCACCTTAATTTAGCTTGGTTTTTCCTTACTGTTCATGTCTTGTTTAACGACATAATGGGCTTCCAGGTACCAGTTGCAGCTAAGCTGTTGCTGAGAACATACCACTATAATCAGGGCACTGTGAAGTAGTTATGGTGGTGGGTTTGGTCTAAAGACCGAAGGGGGGTGGGGTATAGAGAGAGAAAGAGAAAGAGAAAGAGAGAGAGAGAGAGAGAGAGAGAGAGAGAGAGATTATAACCTGATCCTGTTTTAATTAAGTTTTGTAAGAGTCCCAAGTGTTTAAAACACAAACTTTAATAAATTCCCCAAAATGATGTAACACTAAAGCTACTTAATTAGTTTTTGTCATGTTGACATTTGTTACGCCTTGATTATGATAATACTGTGAATAAGGTTTCCTACTACAGTGGCTTTTAATGCAACCAATTAACCTATTATGAATTATGTACCACTCAGGGAATGTTTCATTCTTGGTTACAATAAAACGTTTCCTCCCCTACAAACATTCAATTTACTTGTATGCAATTATTCTACAAAACCACAAGAGGGTAGTGTTTACCTAAAAATGTAGAATCGCTAGGTATCTGTTCTTTAACTTGTACATGGAACTTAATATGTCAAGATGTAATTGGTAAAATTTTATTGAAAGATCAATGTCACGCCACTTTTTTTGTCACAAAGTATGGTAAGAGTCTTATAGGTTGATCCATTAATTATCAAGATTAATCTAGACAAACTAATTATTGTTGAAATACATACTTCCAGAATCAAATGAGAAGGTCAGTTGCAAAGCCTATTAAGTCTCATATTCATAAAAACTGACATGCCAGTGTCAGTATAAACGACTTTGTTTTGCATTTGTCTTGATATTGGTGTTGGTATTGGTAATGAGTTATGTGTGTTGAACTTACGGTGTTTTGTTTTTTTAAATGTAGGTTGGTTTTTGAATGGGTGCTGGTGGAACATGTGTTGTGGCGGGTGCTGAAATTGGCTGTGGTGTTCCTGTTGATGATGGACTTGTTGAAAATTATTGTTGTGTGGGTAAAGAAACTGAAGTTAACATTAGAGATGGGGATTGAAAATACAAAGAAAAACAAATAGAAACAACATTGCAACCAATGAAAAAATACAGTATACCCTCAAAACACGTTATACAAGTCATACCTCCATTTTCCTGACAGTGCCCTGACCAGTCATTGCCAATTCACCTGGAGTCGGTCTGTGTGTCTTCTAAATCCGTCGTTGTTGGGTGAGCAAGTCTGGCAAAAATTGACTGCCGTGGAATCTCTCAGAGTGTGTGGTTTGATAACTGTCGGCCCATTCGTTGTTCGCTCTGTGTAATACATTGGCAACCAATTTGTGTAAAGCGCTTTTAGTTTCGAGAAAAGTGCTAACATCTAAATAAAATGAAATATTGATTATTTTTATTATTCCGTGTTCAAGTGAACAGTTTAAAAGTTCTCTTTAAAAAAAAAAATGCTGTGCTGATCAAGCTGAATTATGAAGAATGAATGTTCTCTGAGATTTGGCAAGAGTCATCCTCAAATCACACCAACAAACCATGGAACATGATAACAAAACAAAGTCATGCTTCCTTTACATTCCAATGCGATTCTTTGAAATTGTCTACAACGGAGGCATGTCTAAATTCATGGTTTTCCAACCTATATCAATTATTATTTAAAAATATATATTTTTACATTTTAAACAATAACTTTACCCTGGCGCACAAGAACGTGAAGGTTATATTGTGCTCCCAAACTGCATTTTTGCTCTGTATGCGGGAAAAGGGTGGGACTATGCTTGATATAAGAACCTCTCGGACACTTTCTACATTATTTATTTGCTATGTAAAGCTTAAGGTAATGGCCAGTCACACTGTTCAGCTCATCATCTAAAAGCCTAATTTGAAACTTGGCTTACCAAGATTTAAAGCAAACAAAACAGAGAGCTTGATTAGCACTATAATTTATTCACAGCAGCAAGTTTGGGCTTTGTCGATTTATCTGGGAAGAAGTTGAGACCTCCTTTTCCTGTACAAAAAGCTTTCAAGCATCAGAAAAAGGACACAAGGTTTGTATAATATTATGTACTGTTTTGGTGATGATGCTAATGCATGCATGTGTGTGTGGATATGTGTTTATGTGCTTAGTTAAAGCATTATGTTAAACCCACTTTCTTTGGTTTGTTGCACACCACGGATAGCTAGGTGTTTAAATGTTGACTCAACACTCACACCAGGCTACCACTTGTCAGTTGGGTATTCATTCACAAACCTATGTGAACAATTGGAATTGATGTTATGTAGGAGTTATATATGAAAATGATGCACTGCTTTGGACGAGTGAAACCTATTATTTTCGGATACGTTGTGGGCCAGTTTCTGTATGGTCTACTACTTTGTCCAGATATGAGGATGCCCTAATGGCTTCCTACGTTCTTGACTGTGTCTGTGTATGTGTGTGTGCGTTGGTGTGTGCACGTGTGTCAGACGTGTATGAGTTCAAAGTTCAAAGTTCAAGTTCAAAGTGTTTTATTTGTCAAATGCACAGTATAATACAGGATCATTCTGAGCAAAGAAATTCTTGTGACAAGGCAGGCAACAACTACGTAGAACAG
>JAVQJS010044186.1:0-27566 GCA_036024795.1 Galaxias rostratus | reverse complement strand
AGACAGAGAGAGAGAGAGAGAGAGAGAGAGAGAGAGAGAGAGAGAGAGAGAGAGAGAATGGGATAGAAGGAGTGTTACGTGTGCATAGGCAGCCTATTGGTGTCAAGCATTGGCTTATTTGTCAAACTAATAAAATCGCTTTTGATGTGGATATGGTTCACAAACAAGCATTGGTGAATCAATAAGAAGAGAGGCATGTAGGTCAATGAGATCATCTATAAGCTGGCAGAAACACATCCGGATTTTCCTTTAACCGGATCCAAACTAACACGAACACTTGCTTTGCCACAACCAATGCCCAATCATGATCTTTGCAAAAGCATTAGCCGACATCTTGCCCCAACTCGCAAAGGATTGAACTGGCCCCCGTGAACAATGTAAAACGAGATGTTTACCGACAAGGCCAACACAGGACGAGGCCCCTGTATTAACCTCAGCGCTTTGCATGCATAAGCACGGACATGCACACACAAAACATATACACGCAAGAGCACTTTACGAAAGTGCACCGAGTAATGGAGGTCGATATCAAATGGGCCATATTCCGTGCGGCAGAGCAGACAGCTCCATTGTACGCTAAAGTGGGGCGGCTGCTCCTGACTGCAGGGTCTTTGCTGTGTAGTAGAGGGCCCACCCCAGAAAACAGAGGAGAAGCCACCAGCCGGATGGGTTCAGAGGAGGGTGGGGTGGGTTAATGTGAGGCCCCTCTCTGGCCGCTCCAAATAAGGCGCAGCGTGTCAGCGGCGGCGCAGGGCTAATGGATGGGACGGCAGACGCACTAAATGGGCCGTGGGAGTTCTGCTCGGAGGACTCAGGGAAAGCCCGCTCCGGCTCAGCCCATTGGCTGCCAACACCAGTGAGAGGCCTTCAGGCTCCACTGGGATCCACGAAGCACACACTCACCCGGCGCGGAATAAACAGGAGCCAAACACGCGAGCAAGGAGACACACGCACGTCCTCCCTCTGGTCATGGGACCCACTTTATAGGAGGACACACAAATGTTAGCTCCTTTGAGGAGGACAACAGCGAGGAGTCTCACCACTCGCAGGGCTGGATCGATCGGAAGGCTTGCAGGGCGGAATCCATCCCGGCAAAGTCCCAGAAGCGCACGTCAAAGTCGTATCCCCCGGTGACCAGACGGGCTCCAGAGGGGTCCAAGGCCAGGGCCGACACCTGAGGAGAGAGCCCAGCCTTCAGTCCCAGAACCCGGAGCAGATTCGACTACTAACATGGAAAACCTAGCCTTAGACCGTAACACCGATCATGGAAAGTTCTATAGATCTAGGGCAGAGATTTTCATGCAGTCCTGTTAATCACACTGACTAAAACATTAGTCTTTTAGAGTCTTGAGAGGTTTACTATAAAGTATGTTTACCAATAAAAGAAGTTAACATTGTTAAGCAGCATACAGTCCACACAAGCTATCAATAGCCCCTTCTGGCGTAAAGGGAGTACAGAGTACTACAGAATGGAGTAACATTTACGACCACGGGAGGTGGGAGGTAGACAGAGAGAAAGGACCTACTGTTTTTGTACCGTGAGGAAGAGTGATCTCATGCGTGTCTGGAATCTTCTTCACAGGATTCTGGGACAGTTGAAACAGGAAGAGGGAGATACCTGTCGTTAAGGTGTGTGGAGGAGAGCTTTAATACTCGCTTTGAAATGGAGTGCATGTAGCCCATGGCAGGGTGCTGTTCATCCTGGGGGGGGGGGGGCGGGGGGGCGGGTTGAGAGAGGCCACCACTCACCAGGGAGCCCCCGGGCGGCCTGAAATCACACCTACCCTGGGAGAGCCAGGGCTCTGGCAAACATCACCCATAACACACACTGAGTGGAGAGACATTTACTGCCCTGGGAGAGAGTGGGAGAGCTCTAGAGCAAGATGAGAGAAAACAAATTCACAATGAGAAAACCATCTGGGCCGGTGTCTATAGGTGGGTGCAGTGTTTCAGGGTGTTCATGGAGACAGAGACTTTAAATAGCACTGTAGGAGCCTGAGAGTGCAAAACCATTAAAGACACCGGATGGCACAGAGAAAAGATACAGTCCTGGAGGAACAACAGCTATAATAGACAAATCCTCGTTTTTAAGATAGTGCTTCCCTCTAGTGGTAAAATGTACTTTACAAACAGTATCAAGTTGTTTCCACATGTTAAGTTCTGTATAACCAACTGTTCCATAAGGTTTATATGACAAATATGTTTGGACAATTTGATGAAGAGGCTTTTTGCCTCCCCTGAGCTTCCATCCATCAATTAGCAATACCGCTTATCCTACACAGGGTCGTGGGGGGGCTGGAGCCTATCCCAGCCGACATAGGGTAAGGGGCGGGGTACACCCTGGACAGTTCGCCGGTCTATCACAGGGCCAACACACAGGGACAGGCAACAACTCACACTCACATTCACACTCACATTCACACATACGAACAATTTAGAGTCACCAATTAATCTGCATGTTTTTGGATGGTGGGAGAAAACCGGATATGCCAAACTCACATCATCATCTTCGTCGTTGTCGTCTTCATCCTGTATGTCTTCTCCATCGTCTTCGTCTGCCACTGTGCTGCCACTATAACCTGGAGGTAAGGGGGGGCCCACCAAGTCATCATTCTCATCCTCCTCAGCTGGCCCCCGAGGAGGCGCTGGGGGTCCAATGACCTCGGAGTCAGAGTCACTGTCGCTGCTGCTCCCACTCTTCTTCTTCCTAAAGGGGAGCACACCAGCACTCTGTAAACACTCGACAAAAGCATGGCAGATTAAATGAAAACCAAGAGCTTCACTTGTGTAAAATGTAGTATATGGTATGCAAAACAGGTTGATACTAGTAACACAAACTGCAGCCGAACTGCATGAAAAGGTATATCACCGTAGTGTTACCTTGAGGCCGCAGCTGGAGCCCTGTCTCTTTGGGCAGTAGGGTTTGATGACTTGGTTGTGTGGGAGCTCTCCCCTGCATCCTCTTTCTGCCTTTCCTCTGAAGAAATAAATACTAGGGTTAGAAAGACATTGCACTGACATTAAATCTTTTCATATTAGTAATGTCTTGGATTGGATTTACTGACCTAAAATATGTTGACTCCTCTCAATCGCTGTTCTCCGCGTCTGTTCAAAGATAGCAGTCAAGTCAAACGTGCGGGCTTTTTTACCTGAAGTTAACAAAACATTAAAAATGAATTGATTAAGTTGGTGTTCATATTCCTTGCAGATGAAGATTCAAGAATACAGGATTCTGCTATGATTGCGATAATAAACATACCAAAGCCAGAGAATCCCATGACAGAGGCCATGTCTCCGTCACTTCCCCGACCATCTGAGGATAACAAAATGCAGAGGGTAATTACAGTAAAGGGGGAACTTTAACCACGTTGAGTGTGTTAGATAGCATGGTTTTCATAGACCACACCATTATTGTCCCTAGACGATACAGTTGAACATAATTTGGCATGACCTACTGTAGCACATTGTGGCGATGGTACTACAATTATCTATAAATCATGTAAGAATTAAAAGTGTATCTAAGACTAATCTACCCAGACCCAGTTGAGCATATTTTAGACCTAATCTCTGACGTTCACATCTAGTGGCTAACGTTTGCAAGCTAGCTGGTTAAATAACATTAGCTTTAAACAGAAAGAAGGGTAACATCATGGTTTGGCTGTTTGACTTGCATGTCAAATGACAGTCGTTCATGCAGAATATTTGAATGTGAAAATAAACATTCATGAGCAGTAACTTGTTACCATTGTCCACTTTGTTAGGGTCCATGCTTTTAAACGGCACGTAGCTACCGCTAGTTATTGTATTTCCGGTTTTGAAGTGTCACTTTCCAGAATAACATCAGTGTATATTTCAAAATAAAAGCTTTCTTGGAGCTCGTTATTTGTTCACAAAATACGAAAACGTCACTTATTTACTCATTTCTGTTTAATTTGTATGTTGTTGTCATCCTAAGCAGAATGGTGTTCTCTATGGGAGTGCCAGTGGTCTGGACTGTTCTTTTTACAATAAATTCTATAGCTTCTTGCAAGAACACATAATCACAACCAACTTTCAAATAAAAACACTTTATTCCGCACATTCTGGGACAAAATGTCACGTCATTTTACATTTTGATTTCTATAAAAAAAAAAAACTATTTTCAATGAATACAGATGCCACACACACACACACACACACACACACACACGCACGCACGCACGCACGCACGCACGCACGCACACACTGTGATACAATTGACTACAGAATGCAGAGTACCGGTATGTAGCTGGTTACAATCATACTTTTTACTTGAAAATACATTCAATCTATACATGTTACATCTTGTAGGAATACACTTAAGTCAATTCATTTGGTTAAAGATCTCTAAAACATTGTTATATCCATTCTAGTAGTTCACCAGTACCGTCATCCGTTCACCAGCTACTGATCAGGTAGCTCATTCTCCAGCAACCATGCTCTCAATGGCAGCCCAGTCCAGTTTGCTGAGGAGGCTGCTGGTGCTCCCTGAGAGGTTCTCCATCCAGTCCAGACCTGATGCCCCAGCATTGGTAGCACTCACCTGGCCTTCTAACGGTCCAAGAACACCCTGGGGACCAGAGACAGGGCTTGAGATGTGACACTTGTTACAACACATCTTTCACATAAATTAATTTTCCTATGAAGAACAAACTCCTCTTACCAGCCCAAGGTCTGAGTCGTCCATGCCCAGCAGTCTCCGGATCTCTGGAGGGGGATCCCATGGGCTGACCACTTCTCTCTCCTCGGTTTCCCATGGCTCTGCCCCTCCCCGACTTCCCTTTCCAGGGGGTGTCTGGCTGCGCTCTCTCCTCAACTCTGCTCAGAGACAGAATAAGGACTGTATCAAAGAGTGTCCTGTGCTAATGTTAAGTGTTGATAATGTTTATGTTTTATCAAGTTGTTCACTATGGTGTCTCACCCTTGATGGCTGGCTCTGGCTTGGTCTTGTTTTTCACGTCGGTCAGCATTCCTCTCCTGGTTAACTGTGACAGACGGTCTCTAGGCAGAGCACTCACTGACCAATGACAGCGGACACACAATTAGTAGGGTTAAAAAAATTCTGTAGCTCTAATTAAAATTATATACATATATATATATAGATATATACACATATAGCAGTAGTCTTTCAGTTGGGTTCTTGAGTGTTAGTGTTATTTCAGCTTTACTAGGGCGGATGGGTGATACCTGGTCTGTGCAGTCCAAGTTTGCTGGCGATGCTCTCTCTAGAAGTAGGCCTCCTCTGTGACACCGTGCGCGTAGAGGAAAGTGATCGTGCTCGGCCTAGCTGGGTCTTAGAAGCCTGCTTTTTAACTCCAACTGATGAACTACGTCCCCTAGAACAAAACAGAAGTGATAATAACTCACCCAAAAGAAGAACATCTGGAAAAAACAGCAAGGCTTTTAAAAACAGATGAGTGCTGCGGAGGCGATACCTAATGCTAAGGATACTGCCTGAGGGTTGAACCATCAGAGGCTGCTGTGAGCATGATATGGGCCTGGTCAGGGTCATGGAGGAGGACGAGGGCAGGAGCAGCGGGGTGGTCAGCAGGTCTGTGATCAGACTGCAGGCCTCGCGAGCCCTCTGGTTGTACTGTTCCAAAAACACCCTCCTGAAACCCCCCACAGGGGTCAGAGAAGGCTCGTAGGCACATGCACACGCAGATGGGCATGCATTGATCAAAGTTAATGTAAAAGAATGAGCATACTTGTCATTCTCTGCCTTTGTCTTCTTTTGCGCCTGTAGATTGTTGGATGTTGATTTCTGTACAGTCAAGTGGTGCAGTGAGTATAAGTCTGTCCTTGGATGTGACACGATGAACAAACTAAAATGTGGGCAGGAGTCCAGCCTCACCTGAGCAGCAGGGGCAGAGAAAGGTTTGTGCTCCATCTCTCTCTTCATGTCTCTCTCCCTCCGGTACACCACCATTCTCTCCCTCTGTTTCCTTCTCATCCAGATTCTCAGCTCCCGCCTCTCCTCCTCGGATCGGCCGCCTCGTGGGCCCTCCACGCTCTGCGGCTGGTCCAGCCTGCCGTCCATCAAAGCAGCCTCATCGTCTGGCTCTTACACCTTATATTCTCAGGGGCTATAGTGGTGATGACAGGGGAGGCGGTGGTTACCTGTGGAGATGGGCCGCCTGGGAAGGGGACAATCCCAGGGCCGAGGGGGACAAGGCCCTCTCCCTCA
Organism: Galaxias rostratus; assembly: GCA_036024795.1. Taxonomy (NCBI): domain Eukaryota; kingdom Metazoa; phylum Chordata; class Actinopteri; order Galaxiiformes; family Galaxiidae; genus Galaxias; species Galaxias rostratus. Next base: position 21,361 of record JAVQJS010044186.1, on the reverse strand, counting down.
TCAGCTCCCCGAAGATGTCCGCCATGTCACTCAGCCCGCTCAGCCCCAGGGCCTCCTCGCCCCACCTGAGGCCAAGACAGTAGCCATGGTCGTCAGAGGGCAGATTGAGAAGTGTTTCCCCGAGAATGCAGAGAATATCAATGATGGTCGAGCTATCCTTACCCTCTCGATGATCCGGGCATCTTTGTTTTCGATTCTGCAGGAGCGATACACACAAAAAAATCAGGCCACAGAAAGACATGTCCTGAAGGATGTGTGAAATACAGACAGATAAAAAGCCATAGACTAGCTCTGACTCAATAACTACCAAGTCTACCTTCCAATGCCTTGAATCTAGGACACTGCATCAACAGTCGAAACAAGTAACACTGCACCAGAGTTGGGTCACAGAGTTGACCTGGGGTGAGGGTGCGTGCGTGCGTGCGTGCGCGTGTGAGAGTGTGTTTTCCAACAGTTCTTACCCTGACTGAGATACCACACTCGGCCTGTTTCTGAATCTGAACTGGCTGGAGACAACCACTGGCCTGCAAGCATAAGGATCACATTCAACTACTACAAGGCTACGTCCTACTCCAGCCCCTGGCCGAGTAGCAGGGAGCCCCATATGACGGGGTAAGAGTAGAGCTGGAGCCTCTCTGTGGCAGGAAGAGGAGCCGAGCTGGAGGTCAGGTAACTCCCTGCTGGCCCCCTGCCTGACCACTGGGAACTCAGAGACTCCAGTTACACCTCTAGCCTTCTGTCTCAACATAGGAATCCTATACTAGGGGTAGGGAGAGCTGTGCTGTTTCTCTTTACACATGATGGCAGGTTAGTATCAACAATGAGATTGATACTTGTTACATAAAAAATAAGGTGGTCAGGTACGAATGACGATGGACTGCATTAAAAGGCGTTGTTTGTTGACCTGAAGGGCTGTGGTGGCTGGAAAGAGCAGATCTCTGGAAGTCAACAGAGGGGTGAGACAGGAACGAGGGATGTCTCCTCAGAGCAGCGGAGGCCACTTCAAAATCGTGGTTTTCCTCTTTTACGGTGTCTTCTTCTCCGAAGCCCACCGAGTCAGCATCATGCCCAATGGACGAATGGGGCCTGCGCCGTTCTGGCAAAAATAGAAGAAATGAAACGTGGAAGCTATAATAAAGAGGTGCAGCCATGTTTGAGGGGTCATGTGTGCGGACATACCTTGTGACGGGAGGAGCAGAGTAACCGTTTTGTTAAGCGGTGCTCTCCTCTGAACCTCGGGGGCCATGGCTGGGGCCAGGGTCTCGATGGTGTTGACCAGCTTCACACAGACACACAGGGAGGGAGAAACACACTAGCACACCCGCAAGCCCTGACAGTCAAACCTATAGAGACTTGTTCACCGGCTGACAGCCAGGGGTGAAGCTCAACGCCAACGTACCAGCCGGGTGTTGGCAAACTCGCTCTCCATGTGGTCGGCGATGTGCTGAAGGGCTTCTAGCTGGGCGTCCATCTCTGAGAGGCGGGCCGTGGCTAGCCAGATGTGGGCCCTGGAGGAAACACTGCGGTGCCCACCATAGCCCATGTCGCCTGCATCCCGCAGCAGGCCGACCGTCACTGGGTCTCCGCCGGGCTCGGAGCGGACCTGGTCTGGGGGCTCCACTGGAACACCTGGTGAACACAACAACCTGGTAACTTGTGTTGTCTTCTTTCGCTTGATCAAAAATACCTTATAGGACGGCTCCATATACCAGTCTGAATTGGAGGCAGTAGCCCGTCCTCTCCGCTATCACGGCGGTCTGCCGGCGCTGCGTTCACCACGGAGGCCGCCAGCAGGTGGAGCTGTGCCGACGTAGGAGGAGGAGAGCCGGGGGCGGGGTGGAGGACAGGCACTGCTGGGTCCGGGCCTAAAGGCAGGTCTCTGAGAAGGCTGTCATCCTCCAGGTCGACCACATTAAGGAATAGACGACCATTCACATCCTAGCCAAGAAACACAGGTTTGTGAAGTTACAATATGGAAATTTAAATAGAAAGTCTTCCAATTAGCATATTTCACATTATATCCACCCATTAAGCTTTCCTACAGTTTGGCTAAACTTGAACAAAATATGACAGGATGATCTGCATTGGAGCAGCATTAGTCGTTGTTCCGCTTACCATGTTCTTCTCTAGTCCCGGTCCCGTCTCGGTGTCTCGGACTGGGGGATGCTTGGGGAAGCGCAGGTTCAGGAACATATCCGGAGGGAGCATGGCAGCAGAACTCCGTGCTGGAAAGAGAAGGCGGACACACACCACTAAACAATGAACTACAAATCCCAACCTTAACCACAAGCAATACAGAGTCCAACACCATGCCTAAACAAGTTCAGAACAACATACAAGCAGGAGTAGCAAGGGTAACGGGCGCTTGGGGAGATACAGCAGCTTCCACCGCCAAAGGAAGGGATTCTGTAGAAAAAACAAGAAAAAACAAAGTTAGGTAAACCAGCAGAATCAGACGTGAACGGACTCTACCCGGCTGTTCTGTCAGGTGAGGCGCAGCAGCCTGGCCAGTCTCACCGGGCTCCGTGTTGGTGCAGGCGTCCTGGCTCTCCGGGGGTCTCTTCTGGGTGGAGGCAAAGGCATGGAGCTCAGCTGACGTGGCCATGGCCGTGTCCACCAGTCTCTGACCAGTCAGAAGCGAGTCAAACGAGCCTGAGAGACCAAAGGGCAAAGTTCAATGAGAGGTCAACTATGGGGAGAGGAGAGACGGGTGGAGAGAGACAGAGATACTCACTGAGTGGAACAGAGAAGCCATCTCTAACGGGAGAGTCACCAAGCTCCTCCTCCACGGCGGTCTGAAGTCCCACAGAAGCAGAAAGGAAATGCACTCAGTGAACCCATCTAGAAGACAGCCGGTACTATTTTGAAACCGTGGAGTTTTACCTCTGGTGGTGGGATGATGGAAACGTCTGGTCTGAAGGTGACTTCCACCCTCTGTCTCTCCAAATCCCCCTCCCTTCTTTGCCTCCTCTCTCTCCTCCTTTGTCTGAAACATAGTGCATGAAGAGATATCAGACTCTATGCCCTCAATGGTTGCGTTTCGCTCCTGTGGACTAGCCCGCGAGCCCCTCACCTCTTTTCGGAGTCGTGGCCGGCAGTGGGGTCCTTCCAGCCAGGGCTCAGTGCTGGCTGGTCCACACGGAGCAGCTGGAGCCGGGCTTCCCCAGTACTCTCCCGCCCCGCAGCCCAGCTGTCCAGCTCCTCCAGGGGGATGAGACGGGGCGCGCGGGCCGGACCCGCTGGCTGGGGCACCATCTGAGTGAGAGTATACACAACAGATTGACCTCTCTGAGCCCATCCTGTTGTTGTCCTGAGTAAGTGTGTGTGGTGGAGCTTACCATCCGTGGGTCCGGGTCCCTTTGTAGGAGCAGGAGTCTGGGCGTGCTGTCTACTGGGGCAGGGGGGAAGGTCAGAATTCTGGTGGGAGCTGGGACAGGGAGGCGAGGGAAGGTGATGGGGGCCTGAGCCTCTGAGTGAAAACGCAACAGTGGGAAACCAGGAGCTGCTGGAGGTCTGTGGGATTTGAGAACTGGGGGAGGGGACCCTGGCACTCTGATTCTGCCCACTCCAGAATCTCGGTACTGGGGCTGAGAGCCCCTGTGGGCTGGGTCATGGAATGGGGCATTGGCATACATTCCCAGATGAAGGTGCCGTGGTGGAGCAGAAGACTCTGTTTCTCTCCCCCTGTCCTCGACCTCGGACCATCGGGGAGCTGTCTGGTCGTACTGACTGAGGTTAAGATGGGGGGGTCTGGCCGGGGCCAACCTCTCCGACGGTGGGCCCCAGGCTTCCCGGACAGGGTCGGAGCTCTGGGGCTTTTGCAGGGAGAGCCGAGGGAGTTGGAGCTGGAGCAGCTTCAGGCCTGAGGTGGAGGCAGCCGAGCTGGATGGTAGGGTGAAAGGGACAATAGGGGTGGGCTGGCGGGGGTCCACAGTGCTTAAGAGGCCCTTGGAAGAGGGGATCAAGTTCCGAACCATTCCTTGAAGGCTGCCTGATGCCTCTGAATGGACTGATAATGGCTGCATATCCTGTAAAACAATGTTGTAAATAATAATTAATGTAAGTAAAGTCTAAGTTTATTCAAATGATTATGAAAGCAAACATCCTCAATGAGCACAAATACATAGGCTTGATGAACTTTATACCACCTGAGGTGCCTGAACCAAAACCAGCGGAAACAGATGGGTCGTACCTGAGCCTCTGGAAGCAGGGCCCCCTCCTGGGCATCAGGGTTATTTAGTGGGGAGAAGTTGGCAGAAGGGGCTTGGACGATGGGTGCGTCTACCTGAGGAGGACGCTCTGGAGCTGGGGTAGCAAGAGCCGGCGCCAGGAAGACCGTCTTCTGGATGTCTGTGGAGGCCTGACTGGACTGCAGGGTGCTAGGGGCCGGCCCTGGAGCCTGTGTCTGGGCCACGGGCGGCCTGTTGTTGGCCTGGAAGGGATTGGGATGAAGGGGAAAGGTAGCGGGGAGCGGTGGGCCGGGGTGCGAGGCAGTGGGGTTGGACTGGGCTGAGGCAGCGCTCTGCTGGGGAAACGGTAGGTTGACTAAGGAGGCCCCCACCACCTGCATCAGACTCATGAAGTTGATCTGCTGCAACTGAAGAGCAACAAAAAAAGAGTGAACAACAATATGTTCCCATGAATCCTGACCAATGACATCTCATTCCAAGACAATATGTAGTGACAGATTGTGTCTACATGAACAGCACCTGAACCAATTTGAAGAGCTCGTCGTTGAGGAGCTGACGCACGGGATCTCCCTGGGCAACCTGAGGCTGACTGGAGGTCCCAGGGACAGCAGTGGAGGGGACTGGAGTGGTGGACGTAGCCTGGAGCCGGGGTTCTGGGGCTGGGGCTGGGCTTGCTGTGGGGAGCAGGTGGAGATCGGTCTGGGATGTTGTCCCGTGAGCTCTGAGGAAGGCAGAACACAGTTAGAACTTGGAAACCAAGATAGCATGCAGGCACATGACAAAAGGGACCTAAATAAACTAACTTTCATATAGTGTTATGAAAGGGACGGCATATCTTGATCTCTGTTCCTTGTGATCAGTAAAACAAGGATCCTCATACTTCTGTACTCACTGTGTTCCCACTTCCATAAAAATATCAATAGATCTTGTTTTCAAACTATTGGCCTCCCCATGACTCTCCAGCTCCTCCCCCCTGGAACAGAACAAGTATTTTTGTTGCATAGCAGACAAAAGAAAGCGAGTTTTATGGAGTACAGGGCGTCAACAAGCCAGTTATTGTTTGCTAAGGCAACTGTCCATAGCATCAGTTATACCATTGGTTTGTTTATCAACACCATGGTAACAGCTTACCTCCCGTACTCTCCTTAGCCAAACACATGCAGTGAAGTTGTCTAGTATAATATCAGTGGTGGAAGTATATATAATTACATTACGTACGCCTAAATGAAGAAAATTCACTTACATTTTTTATTCATTAAATAAGGGACATAATGCACATAAAATGCACAAAATACTCAATGGAAAAAATCTCTCAATTAAAAGTCTTACTTTGGAGTGACTATGTCAGTTTCTGTGTCTGAGTTCTGCAGGTCTGCAAGAGTCAACGCCTGAAGAGGAAAATGACAATACCAAAGTGAAAAATGGACTCCTACAAATCAACGGCTAAGATTAGAGATGGTGCCATGCCGATCACGTTTATATTGCTGCACCTTGTCCTTGTCCCCCTGCTGTCTTTGTTGCTGCTCTGACATGTCCACAGAGGAGAGCCAGGGGCCCCCTGGGGCCTCATCAACAAAGCTGCAATCTGAAACAAAAACATCAACATGTGGATTTCCCTTCTCTAAGAAACAGCACGACAGATGTGTACAATAGCCCCACGGAGATTAACTTCTTTCTCAGCCATCCTACCACGCTGGTCATCGAGCGAGGATCGCCGGGAGCCTGGTTTCCGATCCAGGTCCACTTCCTGTCGGTCACAGGCATGGGATGTGTCCCGGGTTCTTCTACTGTTTGACCGCACTGACTGGAGCTCACTGCAGGAACACACAGGAATAAGGTTCACGTCTTGCACAGAGCGCAGCACAAACAAAGCTATTGAAGGTGAACAGAGAGGCTGAAGTGTGGCTCACGGGGACACGTCTCCCTGCTGCGGCTCAGGGTCAGGCAGAGTGACGGGGGTGCTGGCTGAGCCGGGGTAGCCCGTGTCAACGCTGCTGTCTCTGTCCGGCCTCCAGGCCACGTCGGGTTGCAGCACCGGCGCCACGGTCCACTGTCTCTCCGGTGTCACCCGGGGGCAGGCGCGGTGGCGGTCCAGCCCGAGCAGGGAGGAGGCGTAACGGCTCCCCAGCATCCCGAGGGCGGTGAGGATGGCCGGAGCGGAAGGTTTGACACGGATCACAACCCCTCCTCCTCCCCCAGCCTCCTTTCGAGCAGGGTGTCCCAGTAGCACTCGTTTGTCAGCCCAGCGCACCATCCACTCAAGCAGCCTGCCCAGGCCAGGGAACTGGGCTTCCATTTTGGGTTCCAGCTCCTGTTGAATTTCCAGGGCTTCCACCAGTGCCAGGGAACCACCCGCCCAGTGCTTTGTACCTTGCTCCAAGCGAACAGAACTCTGGATGGGGCTTGGCCCCGAGCACAGGTAGTCCGTCTTAGGTCTAACCTCTGGAGCTGGGCTGACCTGCTGCTGCTGCTGCTGCTGCTGCTGCTGCTGCTGCTGCTGCTTGAGGCCAAATAAGCCCTGCTGTTTCCCAGCCCTGAGCCCTGGCAGTGGAGTGGCAGGCTGGCTGGCTGGAGCCAGAGGAGACTCCACCTGGTCCGACGAAGGCTCCACGGCACCCCCAGAAGCCGCCCTGTAGCAGTGGCCAGCCCGGAACACGGGGGCCCCTTCTCCCCCCAACTTCTTGGCGGCCTGGCGGCCATCCCGCTGGCGCCGCCGGAGGGTGGTGAGCACGTCGAAGGCCAGCGAGTGCAGCTCCCGCTCCCGGAGCTGGGATGAAAAGCCTGCAAGCAGAGGGGGGTCGCTGGCAGAGTCCCCCCCGTCTAAGTCATCCTTCTCCAGCACGTAGCTCAGGAAGAGCTCCAGGAAGCGGAGGTACTCCTGGTCCTCCAGCTCAAACTCCCAGGCCCCCACCGCGGGCAAGGAGGGGGGGTGTTCCACCACGGCCTGCCCAGGAGGGTCCTTGTGACCTGGGGCGGCCCTGCTCTCGCTCTCCACCCCAGTTTTCTGGCCCGCCTTCCCCCTAGCTCTGTCCCTTAACGTCACTTTCCTCCTGCTGAAGCAAATACACACAAGGGAAGAAGGAGGATCTGAAATGATGAACGTGTCTAATTGCGTTTGCAAAGTGGTGTGCTGTAACCTGGCCTACTTGTGGGCGGCGGGCCTGTCCTGCAGGTCGGGGGAGAGCGCCTCGGACGTGGCAGTGTCTTCGTCGCTGTACACCAGCGGGCGGCCACAGTCCGTCAGGGTGCTGGTGCTCAAGCTGGTCCCCAGCCACGGGGCTCCCCGCCCCCGTCGCTCCTCCTCCTCGTCCTCCTCCGCCTCGGACTTCTCCCACAGGTGGAGCTCTGGGGTTGCGAGGTGCTTCCCCCGCCGCCGCAGCTCCTTCCTCCTGTCCCGGAGTCGCTCCCGGAGCAGGACCATCAGGGTCCCCCGGCCCCTTGCCTCGCCCTCCTCTTCAGCGCTCTGATCTGATGCTGAAGGAGAAGGGGAAATGAGACGATCACCTTATAGAGAGAAACCTTTGCATTAACGGTTCAGAGATATGGAGATATGCTTAACCAAAGTAGTGGCTGTAGGCCCACGGTACACAGTGCTTTGGTTTTCTTGTACAACATATATTTTTTTCTGACTACTAAATAAATATGCACTCATCTTGCGTTTTCTTGTTGCATACAGACATGAATTGACAATAAAGTGTTATTTATTAAACAATATTTCTTTAGCTGGCCTCTGCCATGTTAGGCCTGAAGAAAAACAAATGACTTATAGCTGCATAGAGGACGGGGCAGGCATAACTGCCCTTAATCTAGCCTGACTCTAGAAGCATGTGTATGATATATTTGTACCTGGAACAGTACAGTGTCTCAGTCTCTGTTGCAGTGAGTTGTATTTGTCTCTGAGGGGCACACGGACCGATTCCTCCTCCTCTGGGAAGGCCAGCACCAGAGACTCTGCCACCTGGGGACAAGCGGGACAGAGACGGTCATTCTCTCGTTTGTTTACAGTAGGGTCCCACCGGAGTGCATCCAGACGCGAGGAGCCCTACCAGAGGGCCGGGGATCAGCTCGGACACTAGGCTGAGCAGAGTGTCCTGAAGGACCTCCTCGGCGTTCAGGAACCGGGAGAAGGGCAGCATCCTGCAAGCCCACTGGAGAGCCTCCACACAGCTAGCCCTCACCGTGGAGTCGTCACGCACCTGAAGACAGACACAAACACAAACAATGTACTGTGGACCTCCACATGTAAGTAACTGGGCACCCACACATACACAGACATATATGCCAAGGGTTCTACCTGTGTGTGCCTCTGCTGGATCCTAGCCATCTGGTACTTCCTACAGCACAGAGAGAACTGGTCTCGGACGTGGAGCATCCAGCACAAACCACACAGCTCCCTGAACACAGCTAGTGGAGGAAGCACAAAGACCATGAGTCACAAAGCCAGTGAATAACGATGCCAGTGAGTCACAAACAAAGCCAAGAACAAAGTGAGTCACACTGCCAGTGAGTCAAAATGTCAGTGAGTCGCAACGCCAGTGAATCACAATGCCAAGTAAGTCACAATGCCAAGTAAGTCACAATGCCAAGTAAGACACAAAGCCAAGTAAATCACAATACCAAGTCACAAGGCCAATGAGTCACAGTCCCAGTGAATCGCAAAGACAGTGAGTCACAGTGCCAGTGCCACTGTCCGCTCCTCTGGCACACTGTCTGTCCCAGTGAGGGGACCTGTCGGGGCTCTTACAGATGGTTTGAACGGTGCTAGGATCCTTAAGGCTGGCGTCTCCACTTGGTCTCCGTCTGAACAGGCCCCCACCAACGTCTAACCTGGCCAGGCACTCAGGTAACGCTCCCTCTTCTCTTACGGTCGAAGGCTGTTTGGAATACCTCTGTCTTACCTGAAAGACAGCACAATCACAATATCAATCACATTAACTCGGCACAGAATCACAGGAATCAAACGATGCATACATGAACAATGCAGTTGGTGTATGTATAACACCACACGTTGTGATGAAGGCAGCAGAGTCCTAGCAGGCCTACCTTGTGCAGGCGGTGCCGGGCGCGTCTCAGGCTGCTGACGTACCACTGGGCAGAGGGCCGCGAGCAGCGAGACGCCCTCAGGAGAAGCAGCACCCTCTGAAGCACCCCTGACACCTTCTGACGAAACCACGCCTCAGACAGCTGTCCTAAAGCCATGGAAGGATCGTCCTGAGTGACACACACACGCACGCACACGCGCACACACACGCACGCACACACACGTGCGCGCCAAGGATTCCATCTTTACTTATATGTGTTAATAAAACAGGGAAAATATGTAATGGCTAAATTTTCACGCAAGACAGTCAAGTTGTGTTCTACTCTTCCTGTAATACCTGTGTGTCTGGAGCTGGCTGGGGGCAGTAAAGTGGGGGAGCAGGAAGGTACAGCCCACCGGGCACCATGGCAGGCAGGCTGGAGGACAGCTCCTTGGCCGAGTCCAACAGAGCACACAGGGGCTGGGCCAGAACGTCCACGCTAGCCATGACCGAGGCCTTCAGGATCTCCTGGACGGACGCCTGCAGCAGCTCCATGTCCTCCCCCTCCAGAGAGTCTGAACGCAGAGGAAGAAGAAGGCCAAGAGGATGAAGGAGGAGGATAGAGAGAGATAGCGAGAAAGAGAAAATAACATCAATAAGTCAATATCATTTGTATTTTCTGGCACTGTACATGTTAGTGTAGTAGACAGTGCCAAGGCCCGCACACCTGTGTAGCTCTTATGGCCATCCTCCTCAGCCCATCCCGTTTCCTCCGAGGCAGACCCTCTGCCAACAAGAGACTCTAACTGAGTCTGGAAGATGCTCACCGGCCTAAGGGCTGCTGGCAGCTGTAGTTCTCTCCACCGCAGTCTGGGATGAGTGACAGATAAAACTATTCAAATATCCAAAGTTTGTCTCAATACCCATTTTATTGCCAACTAAGATATTTACACTAACCGTGTGAGGTCACAGTGCTGGCTGCAGTAGCTGGTGTAGGCCAGTCCCAGGGAGGCGGCAGCCTTCCAGTCCCCCAGGCGGTGAGCCAGCCATACAGCCTCAGGCAGCAGTGACCCCAGAAGCAGCAGGTCCTGGGCATAGCCCACCGTCCACACCTCAGAAAGCTGCTGGCTCCGCACCGCCCCAGACACCTGCTGCTGGCACAGGGGCACCAGACGACCCACACTGGGGCCTGAAACAAGATCAGACATAGCAGCAGATTAACACAGGGATAAATTTATAGACAAAACAGTCCGATACAAATACATTAGACAATGTCCCACACAAAATACACGTTTTAACACCACCTATTGAACCAAAGTGCAATCTCAGAGAAGGGGCGCGCTGGTTTACCGTGCGGGAGGTGGAGGGGCGGGAGGGGCTCCACAATGTGTGGGGGCAGGACGTACAGGGGCTGGTTAGTGAAGTAGGCGGCCATGAAGCGGCCCAGGCTCTGGACCACGGCACAGGCTGCCTCGCTGTGGACCTCTGAGGGCAGCCAGCCTCCGGGGAGCCACACAGCTTCACCTGACAACACGGTGAACAACGTGGTGACCGTTCTACTGGGATTATGACAAAGTTTAGTCATCTATGAATTAATCATTTTGCACAGCAAGCCATGGAAGTGAGTCCCTCTTGCCAGGTTTCTATACTATTTGAAAGAAGAATGTAAAACCAGATTAAAGCGAAGGAACAACATGTAGTGAAACATTCCAGCGGTCTAAAGAGACAAATGAACAAATGAGGTTCTACCAGTGCTGTGGCCAGTGTTGCCCCGGTGAGCCCCATCCTGGTGCTGCAACAGGAGGGCCATGTGGTCTCCCAGCGCCTGGGCCTCTCTCAGACAGTACTGGAACAGCAGGCCATACAGAAGGGCCAGACACAGGCGGGTCTCCAGGAACACGCTCCGTCCACTGTCTGGGGAGAGATGTACATGCGTTGGATCAAACCATAAGCATCTAGCAGCCATGGATGAATGGGAGCATGATGGAGGGATGGTTCACCTCTGTCCCTCTCCGCCCACAGCTCGGCCCTCCAGGCATCAACGCTTTGTGTGTATGAGCCGAACAGGAAGTGAGACTCCCCTGCAGAAACAGAACAGCAGTCTGATGAACTTGACCGCTCTCTTAATCCACATTGTACAGCCAATTTGGAGCAGTATAATTTAACAACGACAAAACTTTATTTGATCAAATGCTAAGTGTTCGGTGTAGTCTCAGACCTGGGCAACTAAGCAGAGTAGGTTCTTTCTCAATCCTCCCGCCAGCCTCTTGCAGAACTCTCTGTATCTGGAACAGGAGAAGAGACAACCGTCTCTCCTCCTCCTCAGAGCCACGGGCTCCCCGTAGGTCTGTAAGCTGCTCTAGGGACCTCTGGGTGAATTTGTACACTCCTCGCCACACTCCCACCAATCTGCCCAAAAGAAAAATTTTGTTCACGTTTTAAATTTTGAGAGGACAGGAGTATCCGCGAAGAAGGCAGCTTTTAAAAAGGATGACTCTTACATACAAATAAACACACACACACACACACACACACACACACACACACACGCACGCACGCACGCAGGCACGCAGGCACGCACACACACACAGCTATCTTTATTACTGCTTGTACCTGCTGGAGGGCCTCCTCTCCTGTATTTGGGCAAGCCTCCCTAGATCGTCCTCTTGCAGCAGAGGCACACAGTAGCCGTCAGTGCGGAGCAGGCTGTGGTCCCCATCAGAAAGCGCCCCCTGCTGGTGGGAGGTCAGCCAGGCTGATTTCTGCTGCAGGCTGTAGGTCCGGTCAACACGGTGGGACACCAGCTGGAGGAGCTTCAGGGCCGTTAATAGACTATGTGAAGTTGACTGACAGCTACGCTGGCCAGCGGGTTTGAGCGGTGACAGTAGCAGGTACACCAACTGTTGGGTGAGATCCACCAACAAGCCCAGGCAGCCTTGCCCTCTGGGGTGACTGGCGTCCCAAGGCAGGAAGGAAAGCAGGGTTTTAAGGAAGTGGAAGAGGCGGAAGGAAAAAGAGACGTCTTTCTTCTTGCCCGAACTTGGAAGCAGGCGGAGGAGCGCAGCAAAGCGAAGAGCAAGGTAAAGGGTGTAGCGGAGCAGACGGTGCCTGGCCTCGACAGCGCTCCCTAGAGACACGCCCAGAGCCCAGGCTGACAGCAGGCTGGTCTGGACGCGCCGCAGCTCAGGAAGGACGGAGGGAGGCTTCCTCTCTAGGTCAGAGTCAGAAGTGGAGTCTGGGTCAGTGCCGGCCTGGCCGTCTGGCAAGGCGTGGATGGTGTCGAACATGGAGGCAAACTCCAAACGCCCACTATCCTCTACATGTGAACCGGCGGGTGGTCCTTCCAAATCAGAGTCCTCGTCAAACATGGCCTGGAAATATAAATGTTACCGAAAGTCAAAAGGAAAACGACAAAATAAATTACATTCTGTAATTCATTCCCCTTCCAAAGAATTCTCAGTGCTTTTGGTCTTTCTGCACAAAAATGATTTGGACCAGCTGCTTCTCCAGGACTGACCTGGACTATGTGTAGCAGCTCCCTGGTGTCTCCCATGGTGCCCTGGTCCTGGAGGAAGAGAGGCAGGGTAGCTGTGTCTGTAGCTGAGGGAGTTGGCCTGGGTCTCAGCTCCATGGGGCTGCTGGCGAGCCTTAGGCTAGACATTGACTCTAACCAGGCCCTGGCACCAGTCTGCACACAAACACACCGATGGTCAACAGAGGCTTTGGAGCTACCGTTTGTACGAGGTGTAGTAACAGAGGCGTTACTTGTATCTCTTCCACCCACCACCTACCTGAGAGCGCTCCAGAGTATGGCTGGCCTTCTCCAGGCCCTGCCTGGTGTCCTGCAGCATGTCCTGGATCAGCAGAGCCGAGGAAAGCCTCTCCGTGGCCCTCAGCACCGTGGCCATGTAGCCGTCGGACACAATGAGGTAGGGAAGCCGAGGGTGCCAGGTCACGGAGAAACGTTGCCGGAGGATGTCTCGAACAGAGGCACTGGAGCTGGACAGGCTGGGCTCTCCTGTCCCTCCAGTCACTGGAGCTCTGGAGGGAGAAGAAAGAGAGGGTTATCCAGAGAGACTGGGAATGGCGGGAGACTAAAATAGAGGTAATGGATAAGTAAGGGAAAATATGACAGGAAAAACATTAATCCATCATTCATCCATCCACATTATTATAGCATGCATAATACAACTAAGACTTTCAGTTACGTATGTACTGGTAATGCATATAAATACAAATGAATGGCCACCAAAAAGCCAACCAATGAAAAAAGGAAATGTGTTTCATTTCCATTCTTCCACAGAGTAGAGCCAAGTATATAGAGAAGAGGACTAACTTAAGTAGGAAAAAACAATTTTGCAGCACTGTCACAAACATTCACCTATATGTAACCAGAGGGTGAAGAGACAAGAAGTGTGCAGGGCCAAAGTCAACATTGCACCCAGAGGTCGACAGAGACAGCAGCCCTCCGAGACGAGCCAGTACAAAGAAGGAGCCTCTCTTTAGCACACAAGCCAGGTAGAGACCCCCGGACGCCCAACTCACACTGCCCACCCAGTACGACCTGCAAGAAAGCCATTCAAACCCAAAACACAGACTAATAAGATCACAGAGTCATAGGATTTTGTACTGTTAGAACTCGTCGACCTTCAGTGTATGTCCCTACCTCAGGTATTTGGAAGGAATCGCAAGTTTCTTGCTGCCGCATCCTCCCAGCACACTGGTGACAGAGACAAAGTTCTGTGTGCTGACAAAGAGAACCTGTGTAGCCTGAAGATGTGCGCAAAAAAACAAAATACCATGTGAATACAAATTCAAAATAGTGTTGCAAATATTATTGTAAGAGAGATGGGAGCTAGGCACTCACCCTGGGGTCTCTCTGGTTCAGGACTATGGCTAGCAGTAGAGCGTCAGGGGAAAAGGCTGGCACCAGAGCCCCCCTGGACTTTACTGGAAGACAGGCTGGGGTAAGACGGGACAGGGGTTGGGTCTTAGTAACCCAGCGGACGCTGTATCTCACCGTACTATGAAGTAAACATACACATTACAAACAACGGCCCACACGACAATGATAATAGAGGCAATGATTACATTGCGAATGTATTATTGACTCACTTGACTTTGCTAGCTCTACCCTCATCCCACTGAATCTTCAGAAAGGTGACGCTTAACTTATCACCAGGCATGAAAACCAGGGCAGATAAGCAAACATCACCAACAGCCTGTAATGGTGGAAGACAATTAAGAACTTAGAGGAAAAGATTGGTGAAACAGTAAATACTATGGGGTCGAACACCACTCTGGAATAAAATGACAACAATAAATCTCTTCAGATCTCACTCAGATTCTCTCGTCACATTGTAGAGATCAATCGTGGATACCACCGGCAGTTTTTACCTCTGTCCTGATAAAGAGGCTGTGCTGGGATGCTTCCTTGTCTTGTGGAGAAGGCAAAGCTGCATCTTCTGGGGGCTGTATGTGTGCCCAACACCCTCTCGCATTACCATCTCTCATCCCTGTCAGGTCCCTTTCGTCCCCACACTCCCAGAGGAAGACCTGTCCTGTGAGAGCCATCAGAAGAACTCGCATCCCATCCCCCGAAACGAGAAGAGACAGACGTGTGCCAACACCTGGCCAAACACATGCAAACACACACACAAAAATTAGAAATGGTATGTATAGAGTTTTTCTAATTAAATATGGTAAACATTTCAAATTTGAGACATCCTCCAACCTTGAGCAACACTAATCAGCTGGGATACTTCTGGGACAGTTGGAACTGTTTTTAACAAGTCTCTGTCCTTGCTCCATAAAAACATCTCCCCTGACACCATCAATCCTGCCAGCCAAATACCTACAAAGAAAAAGTTGAGAACGTGTGTGCCATAAATTGTTGTCTGTTTTATCCTTTGTTTTCACATTGTTTTGCAAAAGCAGCGTACCGTTTTGGGATGCAGCAATGGTAACGACCCTCTGAAGCAAGGGATGGAGTTTCGGGATTTTCTTTTTGGTACGCCCCGACGCCATGTTAATCTCACTAATACGTTTGTCATCCAGTAAATAAACGGATTCTTTCTCCTGTTGAAATAGGCTAATTAGCAAGGAAAATTGGAATAATTAAATGTTCAGTTGCTGCCAGCCAATAAGGTTTCCTTACCAAGCCAAGCCAGCAGAATCGTGGCCATGGTTTCTTCCGTTTAATGCTGGATGACAGTACAACCTCCAGTTTTAGCTCCATCTCTTTAGCTGACCAGCATTAATTATAGGTTGGTTACAAAAAAAATACAAGGAATTTCAATATCCTGAAATTTTATACCATGTTCCTTAATAAGACGGAACCGTTTAAAATACAAGAAACTAACCTTACTAAAACTAAAAGCCACTTCGAATCGTCCAATGATATTCCCACAGTAACTGAGTAAAAAAAATGCATTTGGCAGCTTGATAGCCAATACTAACTAATGATAGCTATGTTGTTGAGATGCTAGCTACAAGCCTGGCTCAAGTTAAGAATAGCAGACATATGTTCTAAATGCAAAAATCTTGCGTGCAACATTATAACAAAACTAACATATATGATAGAGATATAGATAGCTACGTTATTAATAACATAATCGTAATTGTTTTTCGAATTTCCCTCCGCTTCCGTAGCCTTGCACGACTTCCCATGATCCTTCTAACCAAGCTTCATTGCGTTGCCGTGGGAGCCCGAGCAGGGAAGCGTGATCGCAGTGATGTTAAAGTTATGTGAACGGTTTGAATTTAGTATTTTGTCCATTCGCTTTTCCGTACTAACAGGCTGACGTCAACATTAGCTCAGCTGTTGTGCCTACTCTTCATAACAATCGAATTCTAGTCAAAGGTTTTGCGTATACTATTAGTTCTACATCTGGTTAGCAATTATTATAAGCTACGCTAAGGTTATTTCACATCTTTAAGCATGTGATATTTATTGCAATTAATTATTTGAAGTAGGAGTGGTATCTCATTTAACTACGTAGTCAGATTCCATTTGACAGCTAGATTGCTGGCTAACGAAGTTTTACAACCAATTACTGATTTGTTATTTCAAAAGCTCTCCTTTCCTACGCAGTATGTCTTTCAGAAGACTAACACAATTGATCGGTGGGCTTGCTGCTGGAACGGTTGTGCTTGTTGCAGCGACAGAATCGAAAGGATATTTCGAAAGAGCAAGACAACAAGAAGATTCTCAAACACGGAAATCAGCACTAAATGTGCTGCAAGCAGCTCAACCACACACCTGGTCATCATCTTCCTCCCAGGACTTCTACAGTGTGCCCTCCAGTGGAACTGTATGGGACAGTAATTGGGATAGGTATGTTTTCTGTAAGAACTTTTTTACATTATGTTTTGTCTTCAAAACTGGCACCATGATCGAACTAGCACAGTTCAATAAAATGTATTATACCTTTCCACCAATCTCTTGAAGATGCTGTGCAAGCTTGTTATCAATGTATTTTTCTCTAATAGACGTGATCCCTTGGTACTGCTCAATGGAAAGAGAAAGAAGAGAGATAAAGATAATGTTACACAGGACGAACTAAGCTCAGAATTGGAGAACAACAAGCCTAAAGCTACCCGTCACATATTCCTGATTCGCCATTCACAGTATAACCTGAGTGGAGCTGTGGACAAAGAGAGAGTTCTCACACCATTAGGTTTGTGTTTTATGCATACCTTGATATTAATACTGAGAACAAAGTGACATATTAATCGACTGATTGGTGATTGACTTCCAGATAAGGAACTAAAATAAATCTTGATCCAGAAAACACTTTGACATTGTAACCTATGTTTTTTCTATGATTTTCTTCTGTTCATACAATTACAAATGTTAACTTCATTTATCATACTAGAATAATTTAACAGTATAATATTGACTATGTATTTAGTAATAATAGTGTACTTCCTAATTGAATGATAAACCTAGGTCGGGAGCAAGCAGAACTCACTGGTCACCGATTGGCTGAACTTGGGATGAAATATGATGTAATGATTTACTCAACCATGACCCGTGCCACAGAGACAGCCAACATTATCAGCAAATATATCCCAGGTCCGAGCAATACAGGTAGACATCAGTAATGACAATCTAACCCCAAGTGTATGTTAACTCTTATCTCTCAATTCTTTGATCTGCCTTTGCACTAGAGGTGGAGACAATGAGCTGTGACCTACTTAGAGAGGGCGCCCCCATTGAGCCAGTACCAGCAATCAGCTGGAAGCCTGACTGTGTGGTGAGACAATCAAATAAAGGCAAAGTTCAATGAATAACTGAACTGTCTTTTGTAGATTTGAGTAGACCCAATCAACACTAAGTGTTTTGCTTGAGTATTTGATTATATCAGTACAGTCATATCATGATTGCCATCAATTGGAACATAAAAATCAAATAGGCTTGGAGTTCCTGGTTGAATATACTATGTATGAAGCCTTTAGGTATGTATATTTGTTGGATGGGCTGGGATGACAAATGGAACAGGGGCACAATGACTGCCAAAGTTAATACTGAAAGTGAACACCTATATCCATGTGTCCAGACAACACATGGAGATCCACTAATCTGTCATGCCATTTGTTTCTGTAGTACCATGAGGATGGGGCTCGTATTGAGGCAGCATTCCGTCGCTACATCCACCGTGCCGATGTGAAGCAGACAGAGGACAGCCACGAAATCATTGTCTGCCACGCCAATGTTATTCGCTATTTCGTCTGCAGGTCTGTTTCTCTTGAGTCACAAGACAGTTTCCAAATTGCAGTGTGTTTGAGTCATTCAGTAGATTGTTTACTTCAAATGTATTTGTAACGTCCTGGTGAGACAGCTGAAAGTGTTCGGTTTGTGTTACAGGGCCCTGCAGTTCCCCCCAGAAGGCTGGCTGAGACTAGGCCTTAACAATGGCAGCATCACCTGGCTTACCATCAGGCCCAGTGGGAGGGTGGGTCTGAGGATGATGGGGGACTCGGGGTTCATGCCTCCTAATAAACTCACCCGGACCTGACGCCCTGCTAGCTCCTCTTGTCCAGCTTTGCGAGCCTATTACATAATTTGAAAGCCATAATTTCCTCTCAAAACTATTTTGCCTTTTGTGTCCTTTGGTGAAAATCCTCTTTTTTTAAAATGCAATTTTGTATGGATAGATATTTCACGATAATGTTACACTGACAGTGCCAGATGTTGTACAAGATTGCTTTTGATAGTTATTTAATTTGAGCATTTTTGTGAATAAACACGAACAAACTTGAATGAACATGAATATTATGGACTTATTTATTAAATAAAAGCAGTACTTTTAATTGTAACAAAATGTTTTAATGTTAACAATTTATCTTAAGTGTTTAACAACATGGAAACCATTTACCACATTGAATACAGGTGCAGCATGTAAATACAATTTCCTAGCCCAAAAACAATTATATGTATTATCTACATTCTGGCAGAGGCAAACACTGATCAATGAGAACAGTTGTTGCAAAGGGGCATGGCTACCTGCCTGTTAATCACCTTGCATGCATACTCCTGATTAAAAGCACCTTACTAAGCTAACGAGTGTACATGCATGTATAACCACAATTTGGACGGGACTCAGGAAGCTGGATTTTCAGGCAGTTGTGATTCAAATTCCTGCAATTTCTTTACCCAATGCTCTAGAATTTCAAATAAGCCTGATATCTTAAGAAAAAAACACTTGTCTCACAATACATGTGGATCAGACAATAAGCAAGATGAATAAATGCAAACAAGCTAACAAGTGTACATGTGTAAACACCATTTGAACAGGACTGATCTGATTTCTTTACCCAATTCTCTAAAATTTTAAATAAGCATCATATTTCAATTTAAAACAATTCTCACAAAATACGTGTGTGTATTAGACAATGAGCAACATGAATACATGCAAACTAAATTGCATTAGAAGATGGCTACACAATCTATTCATCAATGCAATAAGCTTGTACGCAAAACAAATATGGAGATACTGGGCAATATATATTGGACTATCTTTTTAATACTTATCAGGCAACTCCCGATAAACCCCTTTGATTTTCTGCAAACCCATTTTTATCCCCCTGTCCAGATCAGTTTGGTGACCTGAAAAGAGATCGACACAATATGTGCTGGTTGTAAGTGCCCAGGATAGGACTACGATAACCTGGCCTGATGCCGCCCTGGTGTACCGTGTTGGATGGAGAGTGGAGCCTGCGTGGCGTGTACTCCTGGTTGCCAAGACAGGTCCCCTTCCTTAAAGGGCTAGGCCAGCTGAAAGAAAAAGGACAGCAGCAACATATTACTTGTGTCCGTCTTGAAACAGCTTGGGCAGCCTACAGGACCTGGGTAGACTTACCTGAGCCTCTGGGGTGATACAAAGGCTAGAATGGTGTCCCTCCACTTGGTAATGCAGGGGTATCTCTCAGGGTCAATCTCTACCTTCTCAACTACAGTTAGAACCTCTCTGTCCAGCATGGTTGGAGACTCTCTGGCCAAAGCATAGCATTAGACATCAATGTACTTTTGTAAACAGTTATGTGGGGTTATAATACATATCATCAGTAGTATCTGGTCGTTTTGAGAGTGATCGACTGGCTGAGATATTAGTGATGTGGTGATCGGTACTTTATTAACTAATTTAGAGCTTGCCGGATTATGTGGGTTTATCAACATCAATGTTAACCTGACTCACTCAACCAATAGTAAATGCTTACCCCACAATGAAGAGACCCTGTGAAATCATGGAGGTATCTGACAGTACCGTCGTTTCTTCAGTGGTGTCCCCTGTGGATTGGTAGGATGAGCAGGACGAGATGGAGCTCCTCCGGCTTCCCCTAGTCCCTCTGGGATCTACAGCGCATTCCAAGTCTGAGCCCTCATCTGCAGTCAAGTACTCCTCTGAGCAGTTACTGGAGCACTCAACTTTCTCTTCTTCATGGGCTATTTCCACAGTTCTCCAGAAGGCGCCATTGGCCTGGTCCAAGCCCTCTCGTCCAATAACAGAAGCAGTGTTGTCTTGGGATTCTTCAGGGCTCTCTGTTTGGCCTTGGTCTTCAAATGAGCCACCTTGAAGGTTGGCTTTTTCAAATTCTGGGAGAAGGTTGCACACCGGGGACCCAGTGCGCCTCTCCACTAATGGGGTGGATGAAGTTGTGGGGCCGTGGGTGGGTGAGTTGGTTCTGTTCTTGGTTCCCTGAGGGGTTATAGCAACATCCTTCTGCTGCAGGTAGTCTTCCAGCCTGACCAGTCCCTCCTCTGTTGTTAGGTCAACAAAGCTGTCCAGGAAGTCCCAGTACTCTGCCCAGGTGTGGCCCATACTATGTGCCATCTCCCTGAAGGGACACAGGTGTCATGGATACATGCCACAGTAATCAAAGGTGCGAAGACAGAATGTGGGGAAATCTATGATTCTCACTCACATCCCTACTCGTTCGACTCCCCTATCAGGATCGGATTTAAGGATTGTGTGGAAATACTCTGCTTGATCTCTGGGAGGGGTCTTCCACAGTTTATAGAACTCTTCTGCCTGAGAAAAACAATTTGTTTAACAATTTAGAAAATGTATTTTTGTAATTAACAATTAGCACTTGGTTCCTCAATTTCTCTCTTCCTCTTTTACCTTTGATGGACTAAGAGGGCCTACATAGGCCCGTAAAGTCATGAGCGGTTCAAAGCGATTGCCTTCTGACCGCGATCCAATCATATCAAAGTTCATCTTCTGTGTGTTAGCAGACCATGGTAGGCCAATTATGGGTTGAAAACTGTTGTCCAGATCTCTCAGCAAAGGAACATAACATCTATCTGTGTGAGTGAAAACATATCAGGTTTAATTAACTACTGAGCATATGCTAAAGGCCATGGGAAACCAATGGCTACTGCTGGGATTTACCTTCCAAGTAAGCCTCAATTTTTTTCCTTATCTCTGGGGACTTGTGTTTTCTCTCACATATCACCTGTTTGAAGTAAATTGAAATCTTTGAATCTCTTTAAATGTCATATATCAATTACTGCATTTAAATACTATTGTTCAATTCAATTCAATTCAATTTTATTTATATAGCGCTTTTTACAAAAACAATTTGTCACAAAGCAGCTTTACAGAAATATGGATGTTATGGACATAAAAGATTTATCCCTACCTA